>CAUYQG010172593.1:0-19992 GCA_963574415.1 Tarsius wallacei
ATTACAGGCATGCGCCATGGTGCCAGGCCTGCATTTCTACTATTACTGTTAGTTTTACCATCATCAACAGCAACACTGAAGAGGCTGGCATGGCAGTAGTGATCAACTTCCAGAGACCCAAAGGCCCAGATAAAACTGTAGACACCCAGACTCTGAGACAGAGCAGATGGAGGTTAAGAAAAGGGTATGGCCCCTCGCTCTGGCTTCTGAGACTAATTAGCTTATTGTGATCTCAAGATTTGATGCCTCCTTAATGATGATGAATACAAGCATCCTGTTGGGAAGGGCACTGGGTACCCGCCACGTACCACCTTGTCCCCAGCTCCTTTGCCTGAGAGGTTGAAGGCGAGTGGGATTGTTTGAGGCTGAACTTGGCCTTCAGCTCCCCAAACTTGGAACCACCTGCTTCCACTCCAGCAAGTAGTGTGAGCGTAGGGTGGTGTTGGTTTAATGTTGGTTTGAGCAGAGTGAAGACAAATTAGAGCTTAAAAGATCCCAGATTATTTTCCTCTTGGAAGAGCCACAGCATTTTTGCATAGAAAGGAAAAAAAAGCAAGGGACAGCGAAACTGTGTGCATCCTGGGGGCAAGACTGTCCCGTGGGCGAAAAATCCTGTGAAGATTTTCCCTCCATCTCCACAGCCCACTCCAGGGGCCACCTGCCTCTGGCCGAGGATGCCACAAGGCAAAACTGGAGACACGCCACTGCACCCCTCCCCCAGCGCACCCAACCCCACCCTGGCCAGTGCCAAATGTCACCCCCACTGAACGTCCTCTTCTTTGGTGCATTTAACTTGAGACCAAAATGGGAATGAGACAAACTCAAAACCTCCCAGAAACGTCCTTCAAGCAGTGTTCCTCAGGAGATAGAAATCTGCCAAATTAACAAGTTGAATCCAACTTCAGTCTCAGCCCTGGGGTCACCGTATAGTGCCCATGAGATGATGCAAAATGTGAAACAAAGTTGTTTTCTGTTCACAAAGTGCATCTTTAACTGTGCTACCCAGCTCCAAATGCTTTTTAGAACAGAAAGAAAAATTAAAAGGGGTTATATACCTGGCTTTCCCACCTTTCCCAGGCCCTGAATTTAAAACTGTTCATATGTAACACTCCAAGGGGGTGGGCTCTGGGGGCTCCTGAAGCTCGAAGTGGGAACTGAAGACCGAGCACCTCCCAGAGAAGGAGGGAGGACAGATGCAGCTTGGAGGAAAAGCCCTGATCACCACATTCCTCCCAACAGATGTGGGGCTGACCGTGGGCACTGGATAAATCCCTGTGTCCCACCAATCTGGGGAGGGGACAGCATATCCTGGGGCTGCAGCTGGTCCCCATGGAGAGCCCCCTGAAGAGAGCCCCTGCATCCTGAGGTGAACATCTGTCCCTCCAGAGCCCTGGAAAGATGCAGGAACTCAGACACGCTGCCCAGCCCAGAGGGCAGCTAGTTAGTCAACCTCGTTGCCAGTCACGACCCCACAGAGTGATAGGTGGTCCTAAGATGTCGCAGATTCCACCCTGCTGGCGTCGATACTCAGTGGACTTCAGAGTCTTGTTGCAGACTACCTGGGCCAAGATCTCCCCTCAGATTTGAAATGCACACTGTCAGTTGGGACAGTCCAGGTGGGGGCTGAACATTACTATATCCCACACCCACTGGGCCCAGAGTCACTGAGATGTCTGCATTGTGAGATGTCCTCCCCAGAACAGGACAGTCCCCTCTGGGCTGGACCCTGAGTCCCCCACCTGGGCCATCCCAGGGCTGAGCCCTTTCAGCCCTTCCCTGAGGACCCTAAGGCCTCACACTATCCCAGCAGCTCATTCCTCCATCCCTGCTCCCTGGAAGCAGGCCCAGAGAGGAACTCTCTGGGCATCCCAGGGAAAGCAGGCCCAGCCTCCTAGAACATGCAGGCTGGCCCTAGAGGGAGGCATCCCAGCAGCCTCCCTTTAGTGCTCCAGGGCTCAAGGGGACTGTCGGGTGGCACCACTCTAGGGGAGACCAGCTGCCCACAAACAGTCAGCCAGCAGGACTCGTCGTTATCATTCCAGCGCTAATTAATTCCCATCTCATTACATTTCCTGTGGCTAATTTGTGCTCGGGATGATTTGATTAAACTCATCTCTATGCTAATAAATGTGTTTCCCATTTGTTTTAGTGACTGAGGGAAGAAGGTTCGATATTTACATATTTCGAGGTTTATCAGAGAAATCGAAGTGTCTGAATTAATTTCTCTCTGATTTATAAGTTTGTAAAAAGAATTGTAAGGCTAGACAGCTTCCCCCAGGTGGCTTCCTCCCAGCCTGATGGGATACTCAGGTCCTGATTGGTGTGGGTGTCTCTGTCCTCTGGTGTGGAGTCCCTGCCCCCTGGCATGGGAGTCTCTCCCCGTGATCGGGGTCTCTGTCCCCATATGGGGTTCTCTCCCCATAGCCAGGATCTCTGTCCCCTAGTGTGTGGGTCTCTCCCTGTAGTCTGGGTGTCTTCCCCACCAGTGTCGGGTCCCTGCTCCCTGGCATGGGGTCTCTACCTGTGGTCTGCAGTCTCTGTCCCCATTGTGGGGTATCTCCCTGTGGTCTGGGGTTTCTGCCCCATGTGGGAGTCTCTCCCCATGGTCGGGGTCTCAGTCCCATGTGAGGTCTCTTCCCATGTCTGGGGTCTCTGTCCCATGTGCGGGGGTGTCTGTGGGGGTCTCTCCCTGTGACTTGGGGTCTTTGTCCCCATGTGGGGGTCTCTCCCTGTGGTCAAGGTCTCTGTCCCAGGTAGGGTCTCTACCTGTGGTTTGGGTCTCTGTCCCCATTTGGGGGTCTTTCCCTGTGGTCGGGGTCTCTGTTCCTATGTGGGGGTCTCTCCCCATGTTCTGGGATCTCTGTTCTATGTGGGGTCTCTCCCCATGTTCTGGGATCTCTGTTCCATGTGGGGTCTCTCCCCATGTTCTGGGGTCTCTGTCCCTTGTGAGGGTCTCTCCTTGTGGTCGGGGTCTCTGTTCCATGTGGGGGTCTCTGTGGTCTGAGGTCTGTGTCCCATGTGAAGATCTCGCCCCATGGTCAGGGTCTCTGTCCCATGTGGGGATCTCTTCCCATGGTCAGGGTCTCTGTCTCATGTGGGGTGTCTCCTTGTGGTCAGGATCTCTGTCCCCAGTATGGGGATCTCTCTGCAGCCCTCAGTGGAGAGGCTGCCTCCCCTCCTCTGTTGGGCATGTGCTGCCCATTTCCCTCCCTACTGGCCAGTCACCATCTGGGGAAGACAAGCCCCGACGCCCACATACCCCAAGCCTGGGTGGGTCATGGAACCACTCATTCCCTAAACCAGTCTCATGGCTTTGGCCTCCAAGGAGCAATCACCGACCTCTGTGTGAGCCCTGCACACTGGGACCCAGGGGCTTGGGGGGCACCCTTGCCCACTCCCCTTGCCCCAGCCCCCACTTTCCTGGCCCCTGCACCAGCCTGGTCCTCTGATCTACCCTGTGAAATCTGAGCTGCAGTGTCCTCATGCCCGCCACACCTGGGAGGAGGGCTGAGACGGGGGCTATTGAAAGGTGCTTGACAGATGCCATCTGTCCCTGCCCCTGACCTTCCTGTGCCTGACTGGGCCTCTCCCCACTGCCACCTGTCCCTCTTCCACCCAGTTCATGGCCTCAACTCCCGTCCTGATGCTGACCATCCCAGCCTCCCCTGTTCCTCACCTCCTGGTCTTCCTCTGCCTCCTTCCCATTCCTCCTCCTCTCTCAGTCTCCCCTGGGACTCTCCTGGCCCTCCTGGCCTCACTGGCCCTTGTTGCCTTGGCCTGAGACAGGCAGGGAGGATCCACTGGCCCAGCTCACCCCATTTCCAATAAGGCTTTTGTGCCCAGCCGCCTTGTAGGCCTGCGGGGGCAGAGGGCAGCAGTGGGTGTAGGGCCAGTCTGGCAGGGTGGGGGTTATGGTTGCTCCGGGATCAGGACTAGACTCCTACCTGGAGAGCACTGTGGGCTGGCTACATGCTTGTGGGGGAGCCAGGCCGAGACCTGAATGAACACCCCGCCCGCAGTGGGTGGACACATGGCAGTGGCCACGGTCTCAGGTCTGTGCCAAAGTCCAGGGCCTGGAGCTGTATCCACAGAGGAGCAAGTCCTGCAGAGATGCTGATAAATAAAAGGTGCAGGTCCCCATTGCAGCCCCGGTGGGGATCTTCGCTGGTGGTGTTCTCATGAGGGAAGTTCCACTTTACCGGGAGCGGGTTGGAAGTGTATCTAGCAGCCCTTGCTAAAACGAGTGGGTGATGGAGGAGGGGAAAGGTGTGCAGGGGTGGTGCCTGGGTGGGCGGGGCAAGAAGGGGTGGGACCTCTAGGAGACAGGGTTGAGAATGGAGGAGTTGGGAAAGGGTGGGACCTGGATAGGTGAAGCCGGGATGGGGAGGGGCCTGGATGGAGCGGGGCGTCCCCAGACCAGAGTACATGGGTTCACAGGGTCAGCGCCCAGGTCCATCCCGGACCAGTCTTCCAGAACACAGTTGGGTGTCAGGGAGTGCCCTTTCTCAGATCATTCTTCAAGGGGGAATGGGCCTTAGGGGCAGATTGCTGCTGACCTTACCAGGCTGGACCCAGCCTTGCCTCAATCTCTTACACTTCCAGTGTGTTGTGCTCTGAGCCCTGGGATGTGTCCAGATTCCTGTCACCCCCAGAAGGCCTGGGGCTGGATGGGGCATCCTGTGAGGAAGTCCCTGATTTTCCCCATGGCAGCCTTCACAGAACCTTCCCACCTGGCCTGGCACCCGTGGCCCCTATGCAGCCACCCTGAGCTGGGGACTGAGATGACACCTGCATGCCGGGGCTCTGACCAAGGGACCAGAGCTTATAACATGAGCTTGAGCAATGTGGCTCCCTTACAGATGAGGAAACAGAAATGCATAATGGCTCAAAACTCAGCTATTTCATCTTCCCAGTCCCCAGGACCACACCCTGGTCACAGAGCCATTGCCTGCTACAGAGAATGTGTCCAGGGCCCACACTCTTGCCCCATGTGGGGCCATTTCCCCTCTGGCCTCCCAGTCCAGCTCTAAATCCTCCAGTCTGTTTTACCAGTGGGCTGTGTTCCCTGCACAATGCTCCATGGTGGGTTGCCCCCACGCCCAGCCCACGTGCAGGCAGGCAACTGGCTCCCCACCCACATGCTGCACCTGTCCCCTCTCAAAGGCAGGACTGGGCACAGGGGACATGGTACCGGACGTGTTTGTCGGATGTGACATGGAAAGCCAAGTGGCAGAGCCGTGTCAGCCAACATGGGCTTGTGTCTTTGCTTTCTGAGTGGGAGAATGAACTCCAGGTGCACACAAATGGCCTCGTGCTGATTTCAGAAAGTACAACAACGGTTATTCAGTTAAATATTTTGCTTCCTTGAGTGGGGTAGGGAATGGAGATGAACAGCTCAGCCTCTGTATTCCAGCTTAAACTCGGCATTGGGACCAACCAGCAGGCCAGAAAATGCAAACTCCCTTCCCAGGCCAATGAGTATGGAATTACGCCAGGGAGTCCAGGGCATGTCGACTGCCACCTTCCCGGACCCCAAGTGTCAGGAGAATGTGATGTGTCCACATCATCTTCCCAAGGGCCCGAGCAGAGGAAGGATCTCCCTGGGGAGGGGGATGGGGAAAGGGAGGGGGGAAAAGCAGGCAAGCAAAGAAGAGCGGCTGGATCAAAGAAGGTGCCAAGTTCACAAAGAGGTGTTGCTCCTAAAGACACTCAGACAGAACCTCCCTTCAAGATTGGGCTGTAGAGGAGGCTGGAAGCTCTCGAGGCTGGCAGGGCAAAGACTGCGACACTGTAGTCAGCACTTTGGAAAGGACACAGCGCCTAGTCCTGGCTGACCCAGCACTGTGGGCAGCAGACAGGTCAGCTTGGCCACCCCAGGATGGCGGACACCAGCTGACCCCTCTCCAGGAAAGCAGGGAGGCTGGATGGCCACCATTGGCTTTGTAGTTTCATGAGGACGATGGGCCCAGCCTGCATGCTGGCTGTCCTCCATGGGGCCCCTGATGAGGCTGGCAGCTTGGCTCCCAGGGAGTAGGAGCCTCTGTGGGACAGGCATTCAGGGCCTTCTGACATGGGCCCCTAATGACAGCTCAGCTCTCACCATCAGCCCTTGGAAGCCAGGAGCCCATGGACAGGGCGGGCCTAGCTGCCTGGAAGCCAGGTAGAGGTAGGAGGCGCAAAGGCAACCCTGTGCAGCCCCCTGCTGACCCCACAGCACCTCCATGCCAGTGCTGGCTCCATGCCCCGTGAGTGGGAAGAGGTGATGCCCTTGCGGTGGCACTCATGGAAGCTCCCTGCGTCGTTTCCTGCAGTGGTTTGCGTCCTGCTGTCTGTCATGGCAGGAAGACTGAGGTCCCACCTGTGTAGGGTACAGCTCCCACAGGCAAGGCCCTGTGTCTGAGACCTGGTACCAGCGCTGGCCTGCTGCTCCCGCTGATGGCTCCATGGCACGGCCCTCTCCTCTTCCTTTTCAGAACACCTGTGCCACCCTTGTTAACACCCCCGTGGTGGGCCCCATGCATCTCGTCGGCTGTCCAACCTCCACCCTGCTGCGGGTAGCAAGGGGACTTCTTTGTTCCCACAACACCCAGGACAAAGGGACTGGAGAGGGAAGGTTTGATTCAAGGAAACAGTCCGGGTTCAATCTTTGAATGCGAATCCGCTGAGCTGGTACCGGCACGAACAAACACTGCTTCTTGGCAAAGAAGCCTCGGTGTCTCATCTCTCTCTGAAAGATTCCCGAGACACTTCCAAGGAGCTAGAACTACAAGCACGAGCTACCAAGCCCAGCTAATTTTTTGATTTATTGTAGAGACATGGTCTCTCCAAGTTATCCAGGCTGTTCTCGAACCTGTGGGGTCAGGCAATCCTTTCACCTCAGCCTCCCAAAGTGCTGGGATTATAGACATGAGCCACTGCGCCCAGCCTCTAATTTACTTTTCAAATAAATTATATTTTCTAATCTTAAAAAAAAAAAAAGGAAACAGTCCATGGGAGGCTGGCCCTGGAGCCTAGGGTTCCCATCTGGAGTGGCCTTCCCTTCTACCTCCACCCAGAAAGACACCCAAGCGTGTGAGAGCCTCAATACACACACGCCTGGTCCTGTCCTCACCAGCTGCCCGCACGGCCTCCTCCTCCCTTCTGCCAGCTCTCAGGCACCTCAAGGCTAGATCTGTTGCTCGGTTGCATATGCCTGTCCTTCAGTGCCCCCTTCTCCTGTGGGACGGAGTCCTTACTTCCTGGCCTCTTTAAACCTCCTTGGATCACCCCTAGATGATTTGGACAATGAGAGCCCTGTCTTCCCAGGAGGGAAAAGACGATGGAGGGTCTCTGTACTCCTGCTCCCGCCTGGCCTGCTTCTATAGAAATGGTTTGTCTTGCTTTCTTCCTGCACTGACCATCCAGGGGGCCTTTGTGTCACTGGACTCCATGAAGCAGGTGGTTGTGGGCGTGGACGCAGTGTCCACACTCCAGAGTTAGGGGTGGAGGGTGGGCAGCGCCAGCTGCCTCCTGTCCTGGCCACTCTGGGCTGTGGGGTGGCAAGGTCTGGGAGGCAGGTGGTCGTGGGGGTGGACATGGTGTCCACACTCCAGAGCTGGGGGTGGAAGGTGGGTGATGTCACCTGCCTCCCATCTTGGCCACTGCAGACTTCTACCCTGGCCTTACTGGCATCCTGACAGGGCTGGGCAGACAGGGAGGAAGCTGGTAGCCAGCAGAGCTGTCCCTGGTGGATGTTTCCTGTCCATTTCCTCTTGCTGGGGTCTGCTCAGTCGCACTCCTGGTGGTGATGCTGGGGTTGCCTTTGCTACTGTGTTGGATGGGACTGGGGGCAGGGAGGGAACAGACGAAGAAACACTTGGACATGGGTTGTAGACAGAAGTCCCTGAGCTCAGCCCCTGGCCTGGACTCACCTCTGCTGCCGGGCTGTATACACCAACAACCTGGCTTGAACAGGACCTCGGGGACTGGAGCTTCAGTGGCCACAGATATGATCAGCGCTTTACAAGGGCCTGTAGGTGGTGCCCCCTCCTGTCCCTCCACCCACCCAAACATCAGACTGGGTGTTCAAGGAATGAGTGAGCAAGTGAATGAATGAATAAGTGAATAAATGAATGACTGTGAATGAATGAGTGAACAAAGGAATGAGGGAATGAATGCATGACTAAATGAGTGAGTGAATGAGTGAATAAATGAGTCATTTTGTGAATGAATGAGTGAACAAAGGAGAGAGGACAGGCTGCCACAGGACAGGTCTGACCCCTCGAAGCAAGGGGAGCAAAACAAGTCCTCCTGTGGCCCCAAGCCCTGCCCATCCACATGGCGACTCTGTTCGAGGCCACCTTCATCCTGCCAGGAACTTCTGGGTCAGCTAAGGTCAAATCACCCACTACTGATGCCTCGAACTCTAAGCACCTTTCCACTCTACATGTCCTGGTCACACTTTGCCCACGAGGTCACATATGCCCAGGATCAAAGCCCTTCCTCCACCCGAAGAATATTCAGGCTGTTGTACTCCAAAATTGAGACCAAAGGACCTTCGTCTACACCCAAAACAGACAAGACACAGACCGGGCCGTGCCGGGCAAGTGGGCAGGAGAAGCAGTAGCGTCACTGGTGGAGAGGGGGAGCGTCAGGTTTGGGCCAACCTCCTGCTTGACTCTTCAGAACAGTGGACATTTAGTTTGTACAGTCTAGCAAGAAAATCTAATTAGCAATGGTCTTGATGACTGTCACGTGTTATTTCACTCAAAGGAAAAGAAAAGCGCTCAGGGCAGTGGTTGATCCAGGCCCTGGCATTGTTGTGTGTCCTGAGAACTGGTCACTGCGCCGGCCCATGGCAGAGCCTGAATGGCTTTGGGGGACCTCTGGACATGGCGGTACAAAGCCTGCAAGTTGGTTGTGATCATACCTGTGAGGCCTGGGGTCCAAGACGGCCTCTGTCCACGGGCTGCCCATGCCCAGGGTCTTGGAAGACAGTGGGGACAGCATGGTGAACAGGTTCATCCTGTGACCTCCCCCACCCCTTCCTCCTTGAGCCTGACAGGCAGGACAAGACTTTTCAGGAGCGTGTGCTGCCAACGTGGCCAGGCTGCCTTAACCCTGTCCATGGTGGTTCCCACGCAGTCGATTACATGAGAGGAAGGAAGCACAGGGCAAAGACCCAAGCTCCGGCCTCCGTCTCCACCATGGAGAGACTGCCCTTGGGAAGGGAGCGCTGCTGGGAGTGCCCAGCTACTCACTGCAGGGAGGGGACAGCTAGAGAAAGCTGACCTTGCCTGGCCTAGGACAGAGCCCAAGGTCCTGAAGAAGGGCTCCAACTCCAACCCCGAGGAGCCTGCCTCCACAGACACACAAGACTACCCCATCAAATTTGAGCCCACGGACGCCAAGGACCAGCGTCCCAGCAATGAGACAATAGCCCAGAGGACAGAGCAACGGGGCATTAGGTTATAACACGGGGATTCAAGGGACGCCTGCCAGTGTGGAAGGCAGGTGTGGCCGAGAGTGAAACTGCGACCGCCAACCTCTTCAGAGACCTAGGACCCCTGTGTGCCAGACCCAAAGGCAGTGGTAAGACAGCCTGTGACGCCGTGGACCTCATCCCATGAGGACTGCTGGGAGATGCTGCTGTCCTGTCCTGGCACCCCACCTGCCTGCCTGTCGGCCCTTGGCTCAGCTCGTGTCCTCTATTTCTGTCCACTCCCGGCCTCCTCCCGGGAGCAATGCTATTTTAGCATCTGACTCTGAGGACTAGTCAGGACGTTTTTAAGCATGAAAAACAGAGCTAGCTGATGAACAATGGCTTCTAAAATTACTCCAGCTCTGACAGCTTGGGGAGGAAGTAAAGCCTTGGCAGAGACACAGAATTTCCTTTCTCTGTTTCTGCTTCAAGCTAACACTGGCCTCGGCGGATTCTCAATGACAGAAACAATCAGACGACTCCCAGGAGACACCCGTGATATTTTTAGTGGCCAGAGCCGAGGCCCAGGTTGGACGATGTCACCTTTTGGACCCTCGGTGCCCGCAATGTCCATACCCATGCCCAGCACTGTGGCATGGGCTGCCACTGACCGTGGCACTTCCTACTGAGGGGACACTGCGTCTGCAGGATGGAGGGAGGCCTCTATCTGTGGTCCAGGCTTGGGGGTGCCACCTCCTCCCACTGCCAGGGTGCTGGGAAGCCTGCCTGGGCCCAGCCCTGCTCTTCCAGCCTCACGGGCTCCCAGCTGAGACTGACTCATGGTCCAGCTCACAGTGTGGCTTTCCCAGGACTGGTTACATTGTGTGCCCTTGAAATATCCCTTCCAAATGACTGTTTTAACTCACACTCGCCCATGTCCGTGACTGCTGGCACTGTCCCACCCTGTAAGGGTGGCTCTATGGGCTGTTGGAGAGAGGAAAAAGCAGAGGGACTCGTTTCTAAAACCACATCTGATCAGAAACTGCTTCTGGATGGAACCTAACAGTGAACGCCTCATGCCGGGCCACCAGGCAGTTCCACAATGGGAAAACCACATGAGAGTGAGTGTTTAAACTATGTCTCAGCTGCTCAAGGAGGTGGCCTGGGAGCTGAGGGCACACAGTGAGTTCCCACAGACAGCAGGGTTATGACATGGGGATTCAAGGGAGACCCAGCGGAACTGCCTCACATGCCCAGAAGATGGGATGGGCACTCTTTCATGTCAGGACAGAGATGCCTGCCCGGCTGTGTATGACTCTCAGAGGGCAGCTACATCCTGGCAGGAGGCCACGGTGGGCTGAGGGGAGGAGCCCACTTGGAAGCCCCCTTGTCTGTGTTGGGTGCCCCCCCCAACTGTGCTGAGCTTCCAGAAGGTTCCTGCTTTGACCTCCACTCAGAGCTTGGCAGTGACCTCAGCCCCTCTTTCCAGCGTCACTCTGCTGTACTGGGATGGCGACCTGGGAGGCTGGCTGTCATGGAGTCCCCAGCTCCCGGCCAACACAGACATGTACTGAGCCCAGGAGGCACAAAGTCCCATGGCCTCCATCCAAATCAATCTTCAGGCACAAACATCCCAGGCCTCCACCCAAAATAGCCTCCACCTAAAACAGCCTTCAGGCACAAACCTCCGTGGCCTCCACCCAAAACAACCTTTCCCAAGATCTGAGGCTCCCAAGAGGCCTGCCCTCAGACACGAATGAGCCCCTTCTGCAGGTCACCGGGGGCCTTGCTGAGGCTGGATGCCAATGTTGTGGGTGCAGCCATCGGCTCTCGGAGCTGCCCATTTCTCTGATGAGCCCCGGGTTGTGCAGCCTGAACTACTACCTAGAAATAAAGGAGAAAAACCCCTCAAAAGCATCACGCTGTCGCACTCCACGGTGACTTCCAGAATTCAACACCAAAGGCTCAAGCAACAAAAGAAAAAACAGACACATGGGATTTTGTGAACATTTCACAATTTTGTGTGTTAAAAGACAATATCAACAGAACCAAAGGCAGCCCAGTGACAAACGTTTGCCAATCACATAACTGGGGGTTGCTATCCAGAATATGTAGAGAACTCCTACAGCCCAAGAGCAATGCAAAGCCTGGCCCAAAACAGCAGAGGACCTGGATGGACGTTTCTCAAGAGGAGATGCACACAAGGCCAACAGGTGCATGGAAAAATGGCCAGCCACCAGCCACTTGGGAGACACAGATCAGAGCGACAGTGAGATGCCACTGCACAGCCCCGAGGACAGCTAGGGTCAAAAAGATAGAAAAAGACACGTGTGGAAGAGGATGCAGAAGAATGGGCACCTTTGCACCTTGCCAGGGTGGGGGACACAAAATGTGCAGCCACTGTGGAAGACAGGATGGTGCCTCCTAAAAAAAATTAAATGTAAGGCCAGATGAGGTGACTCATGCCTTCAATCTTAACATTTGGGGAGACTGAGAAAGGAGGATTGCTTGAGCCCAGAAGTTCAAGGCCAGCCTGGGCAACATAGCGAGACCTCGTCTTTGCAAAAAATAACAAATAAAAAAATTATCGTGGTGGCCCGTGCCTGTAGTCCCAGCTATGAGAGAGGCTGAGACAGAAGGATCACCTGAACCCAGGAGGTTGAGGCCGAGGTGAGCTGTAATCAATCCTCTGTGCTCCAACCTGGGTGACAGAGTGAGACCCCATTTCAAAACTAAATAAATAAATACACATAGAATCACCATGCGATCCAGCAATTCCACTTCTGGTGGATACTCAAGACCAGGAAGGCAGAGTCCAAAAGAGATTTGCACGCCACACTCTCAGCAGCGCTACTTGTGACAACGGAATTCTGGAAGCAGCCAGTGGGCGTGGACAGGGGCATTGACCACAGAATGTAGCCAACACGCACAGTGGGAGATGACTCGGCCTTGGGAAGGATGGAGGTGCCGACACTTGCTCTGAGGACATTGTGCTGAGTGAAGCAAGCTTGGCACAGGGCACATGTTGCAGAACTCTGCTGGTACGAAGTCGTCAGGTTCAGAGGCAGAGAGTGGAAGGGGGGTGCCCGGCTGGGAGGGGCGGGAGTGGGTGTTCAGTGGGAAGAGGGAAAGTTCTGGATATGAGGGTGGTGGTGGCTACACTTCACGGGGTGTCCTTAGTGCCACTGAACTGTACTTTTGAAAATGGATAAGATAGTAACTTTATGTGCATTTTACCACAACAGACACAATAAAGGAAAGCAAAGTAGAACAGCCCTGGGGACAACCAGCTCCTGGTCACGGTTCCAGCACCAAGGAAGCCTCCGGTCACACCCCACAGTGACGGGGCTGGGGTCGGGTGCCTGACTGCGGGAACACCAAGTCCAAGTCCACCCTCCTGAGTGGCCGGATTAAGGCAGCCTGGGAAGCCTGTGAATGACTTCCCCATGTGCTCTGAAATGTCCCAGGTGTACTGTGGGCTTGTGCAGTATTCTGGAAATCTAGCTGCTCACATGAGGATGCATCTGTGGGGAGGCAGGGCAAGGTGGGCAGATCCAAGGCCCTGGCTCAGGTGGGGAGGGCTGCGGGGAGACAGGGTGGGGCCATCAGGGTTTCACGATATCCCAATGGGGCTCCATGGGCTTTCTTGCTGTTTGTTTTTTCTGATCATGTTTCCTTGTCAGACTGCAGTAAAGGAAGCGGAGGGGAGCACTCCCTCCACCCAGGATGGAGTGGCAGCATTGCCAGGATGAGGGGGCTCAGTGAGGAAGGGGACCTTCGCTCTCCATGGGAACGTGCTGGAAAGTGCTGGGTATGGGAGGGGGCAGAGGGGAGCAAGGAGACTCACCCACACCCTGGGGGTCACCTCCCCAGTTCCTCCAGGGTCCCTCCTGAACCTGATGGGATGACAATGTTCCTTTGGCCTCTCCTGTCTTCCTTCCACCTAGCACCCTCCACCCCCACATGGTCACCCCCAGTCACAGTCTCATCCTCGTGTTTTCTCAACGGGGGCCCTGCACTGACCTGCAGGGGGCATCAAGCCCCTGGATGCCCCCTTAGGCCTCAGCAGTGCTACTCTGACCATCCTTGTCATCAAGGCATTGACCTGCCTGGCAGGACTGAACTGCCTCTCCCACCTGCCTGCACCCTGCCCCTGCCCTGGGCCTGGTTTCTGTTTGGTCATGGAGTTCTCTCAAGGGGCGCTTTCTCCCATAGCTGGGGCCCCTCCTCCTAGGGGAGCCAAGGCGGGAGGCACAGAGGATCACTCCCACCTCGCCATTTCCCAGGAGGGGTGGGGGTTCATCAGAGTCCCAGGGCCAGACAGAAGGGGCCTAGGATGTTCTGAAGTCATGTCCCAGGTGGTCTGTGGAGGGGAGCTTGCAAGGGGGCTAGAGGAGGGGTGGGCAGGAGCAGTCTCCCCTGCACAGGGTGCTCGGCCAACCTGGAGGGGGCTCCAGGTGAAGGAGGGTGCTGACCAGCCCCTATAGCCCATGATAAACTTGGTGTTTCAATATCCCAATATTGATATTCCCAGTCAGTGCCAAGAAGTCACTCCTGTCTGAGCTCCCTCAGCTCAGACACACTCCCTGCCAAGCGCCGTCAGGAACAGTCCCCCTTGTATCATCTGCTGAGGACTCTCAGCCTCTGTCACCTCACCTCAGTGATCCCACCGAGCTTCTGAGGGACCCCTCAAAGGGCAAGGAGCTGAGTGGGGCTCGGACCAGGCTTCTCTTCCCCCAGAGCACAGGTGGGGGCTCGCAGTGCTCTGATGAGTGACCCCCTCCCCCCAGTCGGGTAGACCATGGGAGTTCTTCAAGGCTGGAGATGGAGCTGAGAGGTCACAACCCACCCAAGCAGCAGCAGCTCAAGGGGCCTGTGCTCCCTCCTATCCTTCCCAGGGTGCTGTAGGCACAGCCTGGATTCCCACTGAGTCAGCTCTGGACACTGAAGTCCGAGTCTGCAGATAAGGAAAGAGGCCTTGAGCACTCCCCTGGGGTGACTGGACTGGGGACACCTGGTAGGGCACCAACGATGGAGATGACCGCAGGCTCTCAGTGACCAGTTGCTACCCCCTCAGCTAGAGCCTGGGCTGCTGTGGCCACCATCAAGGACATTTGCAGGCAGCATCATGACTGCCTGGCCACCCATGTGAACTGAAGAGCTGGCGCCAGAACCAGGTCAGAGTGAGGCGTCCTGCATCAACACTGCGCGGCACAAGGACCCCAAGGAGGGCATGAGACATGTGACCAGTGCGGCCTGCGACGTTTACATGTCCCGCCGTGTGTGCCAAAGTCACATCCATGTGCCTGTTCCCCTGTGTGGAAGAGACCGTTTTCTCCTTGAGGATGCGGGTGCTCCTTCCCCTGAGCTGCACCTCCCTGCAAGCCCCATACACCTCTGCTGCCTCCCTGGGGCCGGCATTCCCTTTGCCTCCCATGGAGAAAGCAGCCCCCATAGGGAGAGGCACTGAACCATTGCGGGCACAAGCCCAGTGCCCATACCTCACGCCTCTGTGGACAGCCATCTCCACTCTCTAGTGTTAGGGCCAAGTTGAGCCTGCTGAAAGCAGTCTAGTCGCTGCTGGCCAAGAGGGGAGTTCAACTCTGAGGACGAGGCCTTCACACTGAGGGGAGGTGGTAACAGACCCTGCCAGCATGTTTGAGGATGCACACAGAACACATGCACACTCATGCACACACACACATGTGCACAGAGCACAGGTGCATGCACACATGTGCATACTCTCATGCATACAGCCACTCACACACATCGTGACGTGTGCACCCACACAGTCATGTACATGTGCACACAGAACATGTGCACACTAAGAACACACAGGTCAGTGCACACAGAGCCCAGGTACACACACATAAGTGCACACTCTTGTGCATGCGCTCACTCACACGTGCTGAGATGCACACTCACACAGCCATGTACACATGCACACAAGGCAATTGCACACACACGTGTGCACACAGAGCAGGGGTGCATGTACACAAATGCACACTGTTGTGCGTGCACTCACTCACACATGTGTTGACATATGCACTCACACAGCCATGTACATGTGCACATAGGGCAATTGCACACATGCATATGCACACGGAGCACAGGTGCATGCGCCCACTCACACGTGTGCTTATGTGTGCACTCACTCACACAACCATGTATATGTGCAGAGCACTCACATGCATGCACATGTACACTTAGCACATATATGTGTACACACTTGCATACTCTTGTGCATGTACCCACTCATGCATTTGCTGATATGTACACTCAGAGCCATGTGCATGTGCACACAGAGTGATTGCAAGCACACGTAGACACATAGGGCACAGGTGCGTGTACATGCTTGCACACTTGTGCATGCACCCACTCACACACTTGCCATTGTGCACACACACACAGCCATGTACATGTGCACACAGAGCAATGTACACACACAGCACAAGTATGTGTACCTGTGTGCACACTCTTGTGCATGCACCCACTCACACATGTATTGACATGCACACTTGCACAGACGTGCACTCATGCACATTCAGCATTTGCACACACATGTGTACTCAGAGAGCACTCACCCCTCCGTCGTAAACCTGTGCCCAAATCGGCTTCACCTCACCCACCTGGTCCTCTGGGCAGGAGGCCAGGGTGTCATCTAAGCCTCCCTTCAGGCAGAGAGGACAGTGAACTCTGTTTCCCAGCCCATGCCTCAGCTGGACACACAAATTTTTTTTTGAGTTGGAGTCTCACTCTGTCACCCAGGCTGGAGTGCAGTGGCACACTCACAGCCACCCCAGCATTGACCTGCTGGGCTCTGGCGATCCTTCTGCCTCAGTCTTCCAAGTAGCCAGAAGTACAGGCATGCACCACCTCACCTGGCTAATTTTTAATTTATTGTAGAGATGAGGTTGCCAAGTTGCCAGGGCTGGTCTCGAACCCACTGGTCTTGAACCCACTCGTCTCGGCCTCCCAAAGTGCTGGGGTTACAGGCTGAGCCACCGAGCTCGGCCGGCACACAGATTTTAATGAAGCTTTCCGAGAGCAGGCCGGGCTGTGCTCCAGTGAGACCCCTGGCCCCACCAGCCTTCTTCACAGAGACGTGCCCTGTGTGATCACTGGCGGGTTGACACGTCCCGTCCTCTTCTCTTCCTGTCTGTTCTTTTTCACACAATGAATTTCTTGAATTGGAAAGAAGATCACAGAAATATTTTATCCTCCATGTGGTTAGGATGTCAGATTAACCACAGGGGAGGGGGACTTCAAGAGGCAAATGATGAGGGGGCGAGGACAAAGGACAGAGCATGCCCATCAGAGGGAGCAAAGCGGACACAGCTCCTGCATCTCAAGCCACTCGGCCCTGCAGCAGGTCCTCGCCAAGACCAGGAGAACTGGATGCTGTCCCTGAAGAGACCTGAGTAGGGGAGAGGCACTCACTCTGTCTCTGCATATAAGCAAGCATGTGAATGAGTGAGTGTGTGAGTGACTGAGTGATGGGATGTGTGAGTGAATGCATAAACAAATGACTGAGCAAATTAGAGAAGGAGTGTGTGTAAATGAATTAAGCAATAAGTGAGTGACTGTTGTGAATGCGTGAATGAACAACTGAATGAGTGTGTGAATGAATGAGTAAATGAATGAATGAACAAATGAATGTGTATGTGAATGAATGAATGAATGAGCGAGTGACTGTGAATGAATGAGTGAATGAATGCATGAATGAGTGAAAGTGTATGTGAATGAATGAATGAACAAATGAGTGAGTGACTGTGTGTGTGAATGGGCAAGGGATGACTGAATGCATAGGTGAGAACCTGGGAGTCCAGATGGACTCAAGCCCACCTTGGTCCATCAGCAGCTGGGCGTAAATGGGCCGAAGACCCCGTCCTTAGAGGCTGCCAACGGGTGGCTACGCACTGGTCACCTCAGCTCAGTGGAAGACAAATTGCCCCAGGTGGACTGAAGACCAGCATTTGTCAGGGAGGTGATGCACCCACATCCATGTAACCTGCCTGCTGTTCTCCCCGGGGAACTTTGGGGGTTACGAAATCCCAAAATACCATGTCTTCTTCCAACCCCTCCGTCCCACCAGCACCCAGCCCTCTGCTGCTCTCTGCTGGCCAGCCTGGCCCAATGCGGCTCCTAGAAGGGGAGAGGAGTGGGACGGAAGGGGACCACAGGGGCGAATTGGTACGATGTCAGCTCCTGCTTGCATGGCTGAGCTGGTTGCCACGGTGACAGGCTGCCGTGCAGGCCCTCTATAAAGCAGGGAGTGTGGCTGTCCTCATTCCACCGGAGCCAAATTCCTCCTGCTCCGCCTCCTCAGTGAAGTCCACATGATCACAGGGCCCAGGGTATGTGGAGAGTGTGAGGGGCTGGGCCACCTGCTGCCCTGGGGACCCCTGGGCCCTGCAACTGACTCTGCTTGGGATTCTATCAGCAGGTCCTTTGCTCCTTGCCCCAGGGCCCCAGAATGCTCTTGCAGGCTGTGTTCCCACCTGTGGGACGGTGAGGATACAGGAAGTGGTCCCTGGGGCTGCCCTGCTTAGTTCATGGAGGAGTCCTTGGCTGTAGAGGCTCATGGGGGAGTCTGTGGCTATTGAGACCCAACACAGAAATGGTGCCCCAGCCTAGTGCCCAGCCCTGTCCTGAGGCTGCCGGGGCACGATATCCATCGGGGAGCGATGGCAGCTGACCAGGCCTGGTTGGAGCAGATTGAAGGCTGCTGGAAACCAGGGCCAGACCCTCTGCTGAGCCTGCTGGCAGCCCCAAGGCCCAGCACCGCCAGCATGCAGCTCACAGCTTGGGGCGGGGCCCACAGGCATGGGGCCAGATGCAGGCCTTCTAGGGCCACAGGCATCAGACCCATCCCATCCCATGGGGATGGCAGGAGGCCCAAGGAGGCCCCATGCTCAGGGTGCCCACGGGGTAGTCGGGGGATGCCCCCCTCAGGTGGGGATCCCCAGACGTTCCTACCCCTCCAGTTGTGACATTCTGTAAACAAACATGAGTTGCTGATTCTGAATAAAGTTATTTGTCCATGTAAATTAATATATCATATTCTCTCCTGAAACAGAATGGCTGTCTCTGGAGGAATCACGGTAAAGACTGACATAGGGTATAACTGTTCATTTGCATATGCAGATATGTCTAATTATTCAACTCTCAATTAAAGGCTTGTGTGTCAGCAAATGAGACTAATTAGATACATTTATCTATGATAATCAGCTTTTCACAAACAAAATAGATCCCCCTCTGTGCGCAGGGAAGCTGCTGGCCCCAGTCCTTCCTTGTGAGGTGCCTCCCAGCAGTGCCACGCCCACGTCCTCCCAGCTACCCTGGCCCTGGGACAGTGAGGGCTGCACCGCCCCCCCACTCCAGAGGCGATGTTGAGACCCGAGCTGCCCGTCGTGTGAATCCCACAGAAGAGTCCAGCCCCAGCTGACCACCCTTCCCTTTCTGGCACTGCCACCACCCTCTTGAACTGCATGTACCCCCCGGGTAGCCTGAGGACTCAAGGAAGCCCTCCTTCCCCAGCCCTGCACCTCGTCCTGGGCTGTTGTAGGTTCACGCCCTCAAGGTCAAGGTAGACCATCTGGGCCCACGACTCCTGCCAGTTTTTACCCTTGGCTGGGCATCTCTGGCCTCGGGCAGGCTGTCTCAACCAGGCCCGACAGCTCTGGGCTCCAGGCTGCCCATGAGGGCTAGTGGAGCCGAGCCCGGTGGCCTGGCTGTAGCCTGCCTGATGGTCCCACATACACTGGCTGCCCATGCCATACCACTTCTGCCTCTTCCAGCTCCTGGGGGGGTCCAGGCATCCCCTGGCTTGTGGCCACATCACTTTAGTCTCTGCCCCTGTTTCTGAGCGGCCTTCTACCCTGTGCCACTGTGTCTGCCTCTGTTCTGTCTCTTACAAGGACACCTGTTGTTAGATTTGGGGCCCACCCCAGTCCACGATGACCTCGTCTTAGGACTCCTGCCCTCAATTCATCTGCAAGACCCTCATTCCATAGTGGTGGAAGAGTGGTTGGAACCAAGCTGTCTCCAGAACAGGATCGTAATTCTCTAGTTTGCTTGCATAGAAATAGCCCAATATTGCAACTATTCTTCCCACTTCTTAATGCAAATTTAGCCATTGGCTATATACACATATGTCTTGATTGGATATCATAATTGCTTATCATTCCCAGGAGCGGCTCTGCAGCAGGTCAATGCACCAGGAGGGGTGGGATGGGATACGGAGGGTAAACAGGGATGAACCTCCTCGCCCCAGTCCCAGCCCTGCCCCGTGCCTCCTGCCAGCACCCCTCAGACAAGTCTCTCGCATCCAAGCCCCACATCAGGGTCTGCCTAGACCAAGGCAGCCCCCAGAAGAACTGAGGACCCCCAGGGCTGCTTGGGTACTCCCAAAACTTTCCCAGACAAGATCCCTGCCACCCATCATCCCCCCATTACCACTCATTTAGCCAGCAGAACTGTAGCTTCTAGAAAGTTCTATCACATTGTCTCTGTGAGTTTGTACTGTAATAGCAATATCCCTGAGACTGGGTAATTTAAAGAACTAAAACTGATTTCTCACTGTTCTGGAG
>CAUYQG010172594.1:0-12737 GCA_963574415.1 Tarsius wallacei
CATTTTTTTAATCCAGTTCAGCTTTGATGGGTAGCATGGCTGGTTCCATGTTTTTGCTATTGTGAATAGAGCTGCAGCAAACATACGTGTATAGGTATCTTTTTTGTAGAATGACTTAAATTCCTCCGGGCATATTCCCAATAGGGGGATTGCTGGGTCATATGAAAGGTCAATTTCTAGTTCTTTCAGAAATCGCCACACTATCTTCCAAAGAGGTTGCACTAGTTTGCATTCCCACCAGCAGTGTAGAAGCATTCCTTTTTTCTCTGCACTCTCACCAGCATCTGTTGTTGTTTGCTTTATTAATGATGGCCATTCTTACTGGGGTTAGGTGGTATTTCAATGTGGTTTTCTCTGATGATTAGTGAGGCTGAGCACATTTTCATGTGTCTGTTGGCTGCCCGAATATCCTCTTTTGAGAGGTGTCTATTCATGTCTTTTGCCCACTTTTTAATGGGGCTGTTTGATTTTTCCTTTCAGTGCATTTAAGTTCCTATATATTTTTTAAAACAGATTCTGACAGTTGACCACTCAGGAGATTATAGTACTTAGAGCATACATAAGCTATGGTGGGGTGGTGGTGAGGTTAAATAGGGAAGGGTATTGGATATTCAATAAATTCAGCAAATTTTTATAGAACTACTACTCTATACTTTTCTAAGTACTAGAGGCACACAGGTAAAAATCTCTGCCTTCACAGAGCTTTTCTTCTAGTAGTCATTCACTAGATAAAGGGGCCATTCCATTCCATAGCAGAAGAGGGTTCTCAGTATCAAACCATTGATCATAGGAGTAAAAGGGACACAGAGAATCAGGAAAGTTCATACCCATTGAGCCTTTACTATGTGGAAAGAACTATTTGCTGTAAAGAGAAAACATAGGGAATGGATGAAAGTTTGGGAAATAAGTAGCAATGAGTTTCATTCAAAATGGGGAAAGAGACCCATCTGTCAAGTGACAAACCTAAAAATATAAAGAAAAAGTCAAATCAGGGAGAAGTGTCTTTTTTCTCACCAGGAGCAGCTTACCTAATGGTCAAGAGGAAAAAGAGAACTAGACTTGAAATTTTTATGAACAACAATGACCTCTTACTTGTAGGTAGAACTGACTTTCTAAGTATTTGAGAGATTCTACTCTGTTACTAACTATACGTGCATTCCCAAACACCCTCTGCTTCCTCCAGAATCCTTTTGCTTGAAGAGTTGTTAAGCTGTCATAGATAATCTTGGTGATCTAGCTCAACTGTCCATACTACCAGGAAGTCCTGGTGCTCATTCTGACTTTATTTGGCACTCATCCCCAGCTATTTGCAAAAGACATTGAAAAGTTAGGCAATTCACCAGATATATGTTTGGCTTACATGCTCAAACATCTGAATATATGGAAAATTCTGAAAACGGCAATGACTTGTGCAAGGTAGAAATTTATTTCTTGTTCACATAAAACTTTGGGCAGGCTGATATCATACCAACTGTGGTATTAGGGGCTCTGGCTTCTTCTACCCTGTTGCTCCTCCCTTTGTGGCCTTGATCACTTGTCCAAGATGACAGCATATATAAATTTAGGTTGCAGGACAAAGAAGAAGACAAGGAAGAGCAAAAGAGGTATTACTGATGCTTCTTAAGGAAGAGGTAATATTTCCACTTATGTTACATTAGCTGGATTTTAAACATATTACTTCTTTCAGCCACTAGGGAGGTTGAAAATATAGTATTCATTCTGGGCAGCCACATGTCTAGGCAAAAATTAGGGGATCTAAAACAATGAAAAAAAGAGTGGATACTGGGGTTGAATTAGTAAGAGTGGGTTAGATGATCAGTAAGAATAGATTAGACTAAACTGTGTTACAAATATACCCTATTATCTCAGTGACTTGACCCAATAAGGTTTATTTCTTTTTTTGAGTTGGAGTCTCATTCTGTCGCCCAGACTGGAGTGCAGTGGCATGCTGCTGGCCACCGCAGCCTCAACCCGCTGGGCTCTGGCGATCCTTCCGCCTCAGCCTTCCAAGTAGCCGGAATTACAGGCGTGCGCTACTACGCCCGGCTGATTTTTGATTTATTGTAGAGATGAGATCTCATCAAGTTGCCCGGGCGGGTCTCGAACCAGTGGGTTCAGGCAATCCACTCACCTCGGCTTCCCAAAGCGCTGGGATTACAGGCTGAGCTACCGAGCCCGGCCAGGTTTATTTCTTACTCAAGAGCCTTAGTTGACAGGTGCTTTATCATTCCTCAGCTGATGCAGCTAGGGCACAAGGGCTTCAAGACAGCTGTAAGAGGGAAAGAGAGGGCATGGAAGAAAAACACCAGCTCCTAAATGCCCACAATTGGCACACTATTTCTGCTGTCAGTTCCCTTGGCCAGAACTAGTCCCATGGCTTCCACCCAAAGCCAAAGAAGCCTGGGAAATGTGAAAAAGCATTTGATTATTATCAGTGAGGAACAAATGTCTCTGCCATTTATTGGGGTTAATACTTGAAGTTCAGTTAAACAATTGTATATGTGTGTATGTATACAGTGCCTAATTGCTACAGAAAGTTGAAGTTTCAGTTGAGCACACTTTGTCAGCATTTGACATTCTTCTCTCTCCCCGCAGGCTTATTTGCGGCTTGGAGCCTCTGTTTCCTTCTAGCCCTGATTGTCAATTTGTGCTTTGCTCTGTGTATCCAGTCTTTAAGAAAAGCCATGGGCACTGGCGCTAGATTTTCCCATTTGACACAGAGGAGGCCTCCCTTTAAACAATAAAAATAACCTCCATTTATGTTAATATTTTTTTTCCCTTTGTCACTTCTGCAAGGAGCCAATGAAACAAAATGTGTGTTTTTGGCGCCGGTTCTGTGCTTGTCTTAAGATTTAATCAACCCTCTGGACCTGCAGTTTAACTGCCTCATAACGTCAAGTTTATATATTGAGATCTGCTGAAACCCACCATTCTCAAGGGCGGATTTGTTTAAAGGCAAGTTGTAATTGAATTTCTAAACAACTGCCAAGTTTTCAAGGTACCAAAATAAACATTATCCAAACAAACTTACCCCGGAATCTTTGGTTAATTATGTACATTTTAGGAAAATGGAAGTTTTCAGAACTTTTAAGCAGTAAGCTGCACGCTTTGATGTCCCTTTAAGAATTAATTACCAACACCCCCGACTCCTCCATTTCTTAAGGCACCTGTAGGTGAATACCCACTCAGGTAAATCGGCAGCTGATCATTCACTGAAACACAGTTTTCATTGCTTTACAGGAAGCTGCCCTTCAGACTCCTTTGACTCCTGGGCTCTTTCATTGCTCAACTAAGTATCTTCCAGGATGCTTACTGCCTAGAGAATAAAGTCCAGATTTTCTGTCTTGGGATTTAACCCTCTCTATGGTCTGCCTCCAACACACTTTCCAAGGCTTACCTCTAATTACAGAATCCTTTCCCTCCTCACCCAAGCATACACTCTATTCGTCAGCTATACCCAGAGTTCACCTCTTGTCAATGTGTTTGACAATTTTCTGCCTAGATTTTTGTTGATGCTATTCTTTCAACCTGGAATGCTCTTCACTCCACATCTATTAAAATCCCACCCAAATCAGCAGCCTCTTCTAGTTTCTTGCAGTTGTGTTAACAGTCACTTTTGTGCTCCATAGTATTACCTGGGAACACGTTTATTGTTATATTTCCTTAATACTGTTTGTATCAGAATATATTCTATCCAGCTTCCATATGAGATTGTAAATTCCTCAAACCCAGGAGCATGTCTTCTGTTTTTCTTCCCTCCTTTGTTTCTATGAGCCTTTATCAAACACCTCCTGAGTGCCAGGCACTGTGCTAGAGGTTCTGAGAATTACAAATCAGGCACAGATCTGGCCCATGGGAACCCCATAGCAAAGACTGGATGCGTTATTGAAGAGAGGAAACAGAGTAAAGAATTCAGATTAGAGATAGCAATAAAATATATAAATGTGCAAAAAGTTATAACATCTGAACAGTGGTCTGTATCACAACTGGTAAATGAGAAAATATAAAGATACTTTAAAAGAAGGGGATATTGCTTCATGGAGGAGCCTGACCATGCATTTGGACATTCATGGACAAGGAGAAATAAAATGTAAGGTGGTGGGGAACAGCAAGGAAGTTGGGAAGTTTAGTGATACTCAACTGGAATAATAGATGTTTTTTAATACAAGGTATTTGTGAAGGAAACCATCAGGGGCAGACAAAGATAACTTGGGGGGAAAAAACCCTAGAATGTCCAGAATTTCCAGGTGAAATAATTTGGACTTTATTCAATAAGCAAAGAGCCAAGAGTTGTTGTGCTTTGTTGTGATGTGACCAGTGTTCTTCCTGAGTCTGTTAATATGGCGTAGGTGGAGGTTAGCAGGAGAAGCTGGAATACATCATTGATTCAGGAGCAAAACCGAGAGTCTGAACTGAGGCAGCAGCAGCAGTGGGCATGGAGGGGAAGGTGGGGAATGAGTAAACTTCGGCAGAAGTGGAATCATCTGGATTTATGAACAAGGACAATATAGGATTCAGAGATCGTACTGAGTTTTTCAACCCAGAATATTCCAAAAAGACGGGGTGCCATCAGTGAGAGGCACTTGAGAGGAGGACCAGGTTGGGGGAATTTGTAAGCATGAGCAGCCAATAGGAAATCCAGGTGGGGAACTCCACAGGGAGTAATAAATGTGAGCTGGGGTTTGCAAAAGGGGTCAGGGCTGGATATAATTAATATTTGAAAAAAGTGTGTTTATTTTTGAATTTGGGGCATCACTATATGTTAGATTTTGCTTTTGGAATGTCTATGCATTTAATTATTGAAGTATCTTAATATGAACATTTAAAGACATTTTTACTGAGATATTTGTACCATAATTTCACCCATTTAAAGTGTATAATTCAAGGAGTTTTAGTATATTCACAAGTTTGTACAGCCATCAACACAATGTAAGTTTAGAACCTCCAAAAAAAACCTCATGCCCATTAGCAAGCACTTCCCCTTCCTTGACACCTTCTCCCCATCCAAGGCAACCACTAATCTTTCTGTCTCTATAGATTTGCCTTTTCTGGTTATTTCATGTAAATAGAATCATGCACTATGTGGTATTTTGTGACTGGCTTCTTTCACTTAGTATGATCTCAAGGTTGTGCAAGACTTTCAAGTATGTTTTCTTTCACTTGGTATGTATTATCCTTAGTTTTTTTTAATTGCTGAATGTTTCATTGTATGAATATATCATATTTTGTTTTTCTGTTCATCAACTAATGGACATTTGTCTTGTCCCTACTTTTTGGATATTATGAATAATGCTGCTATGATCATTCATGTACAGGTTTTTGTGTGGATGTATGCTTTTATTTATTTTGGGCATATACTTGAGGTGGAATGTCTAGTTGCGCTATGCTTAACATTTTGAGGAATTGTCAAACTCCTTCCAAAGTGGCTGCACAATTTTACATTCCTACTAATAGTGAATAGCAGTTCTAATTTCCCCACATCCTTGCCAATACTTGTTATTACCAGTCTCTTTGATTATAGCCAGTCTAGTAGATAGGAAGGATTATCTCACTATAGTTTTAATTTTCATTTCTCTAATGACTAATGATGTTGAGCATCTCTTCAAGTTCTTGTTGTCCATTTGTGTATCTTCTTTGGAGAAATGTTTCTCAAATCTTTGGCCTATCTTTTAATTGGGTTATTTATATTATTGAATTTTTCTTTATATATTCTTAGTGTATTTTGGGTATAAATCCTTTATCAAATATATAATTTTCTCATGTTTTCTCCCATTCTGTGGGCTGTCTTTTCACTTTGTTGTTGGCAGCAATTTTTATTAATTTTATTTTATTTTTGAGTCAGGGTCTCACTCTCATCCAGGCTGGAGTCTAGTGGCACAATCACATCTCAATGTAGTCTCAACCTTCTGGGCTCAGTCAACCCTCTTGCCTCATCCTCCTGAGTAACTGGGACCACAAGTGCATACCATCATTCCTGGCTAATTTTTTTTTTTTTTTGGTAGAGATGCGGCTTTACTATGTTGCTAAGGCTGTTCGAACTCCTAGGTTCAAATAAGTCTCCCACCCTGGCCTCCCAAAGTGCTGGGATTACAGGTATGAGCCACTGCACCCAAATTGTTGGCAGCATTTTTTTAACAGCACAAAATTTTGTATTTTGATGTATTGCAATTTTTTGTGTATTTTCTTTTGCTGTTTGCCATTTTGGTGTCATTTTATTTTATTTTATTTTTTTTGGTTTTGTTTTTTTGAGTTGGAGTCCCGCTTGATCGCCCAGACTGGAGTGCAGTGGCCGCTTCCGGCCACCGCAGCCTCGACCTGCTGTGCTGCGGCGATCCTTCCGCCTCAGCCTTCCGAGTAGCCGGAATTACAGGCGCGTGCTACCACGCCTGGCTAATTTTTTTGATTTATTGTAGAGATGAGGTTTCGCCTGCCCAGGCGGGTCTCAAACCGGCGGGCTCAGGCAATCCACTCACCTCAGCCTCCCAAGGCGCGGGATTACAGGCTGAGCCACCGAGCCCGGCTTGGTGTCATTTTAAAAATCATTTTCCAACCCAAGGTCATGAAAATTTACAACATGATTTCTTGTAATTGAAAAAATAATTTTATATTTTACATTTATAGCCATGATCCATTTTAACTTGGTTTTTGTGTATAGTGTGAAATAGAGGTCTGAATTCATTCTTTTGTGTGTAGATTCCCACAACACTATTTGTTGAAAAGATTATTCTTTTCTCATTTAATTGTTTTGGTACCCTTTTCAAAAATTTGGCCATTTTGTATAGATTTATTTCTAGACTCTCAATTCTATTTTATTAATCTATATGTTTATCCTCCGGCAGGTACTGCACTGTGTTGAGTTCTGCAACTTTGTTCTTTTTTCAAGATTGTTTTGGTCATTTCTATTTTTATATAAATTTTTGAACCAGCTTGTCAATGTCTGGCTGGGATGTTGATAGGGATTTATAGATCAAGTTGGATCAATTTGGACCATCTTAACACTATTCAGTCTTTAAACCCATGAGCACAGTACGCTTTTCCACTTATTTAGTTCTTTCTTAATTTATTTAACTATGTTTTCCAGTTTTCAGAATACAAGTCTTGCAGTTCTTTTAATTAAATTTATTTCTATTTTGTGCTTTTTGATGTTACTGTAAATGGAATTGTCTTCTTAATTTTAAGATTATTCATGGACATTATATAGAAATACCACTGATTCTACTTATTTATTTTTAATAGACACTATTTTTTGAGTAGTTTTAGGTTCTCAGCAAAATTAAGAAAAAGGTAAAAAGATTTTCCATATGTCTTCTTTCCCCACACATACACAGCCCTCTCCCATTATCAATGTTCTCCGCCAGAGTGGTACATTTCTTACAACTAATAAATCTACATTGATATATCATTATCACTCAAAGTCCTTAGTTTATATTAGAATTTCCTCTTGATTTTGTACATTCTATGAGTTGAAAAATGTATTATGACAAGTACCCATCATTACAGAATCATGAGAAGTTTCACAACCTGAAAAATTCTCTGTACTTTGCCTATTTATCCCTTCCACTTCCTAATCCCTGGGAACCACTGATCTTTTTATTTTCTGCATAGTTTTGACTTTTCTAGAATGTCATATAATGTAAAAACCACACATTATTTTTACATTGGTTTTTTACACCTAGTAATATGCATTAAGTTTCCTCCGTGTCTTTTCATGGTTTGGTAGCTTCTTCTAAGCACTATCTGGACATATCACAGTTTACTTATCATTTGTGTAATGAAGGAAATCTCAGTTGCTTCTACATTTTGGTAATTATGAATAATGCTGTTGTGCAGATTTTTTGGTGGACATACTTAAAACTCCTTTGGGAAAATGCCATGGAAGGAGATTACTGGATTGTATATGCAGAGCATGCTTAGTTTGTATGTAAATGCCAAACTGCCTTTTAAATTGGCTGTGTCATTTTGCATTCTCACCAGTAATGAATGAACACTGACAACATTTGGTGTTATCAGTGTTCTGGATTTTGGCCATTCTAGTAGGTGTGTATTGGTGTTTTATTGTTGTTTTAATGTGCACGTCCCTGATGACATGTGATGTGGACCTCCTTTTTACATGTTTATTTGCCATCTGTATAGCTTCATTGGTGAGATTTCTGTTAAGGTATTTGACTTATTTTTAATATTGTGTTATTTGTTTTCTTACTGCTGAATTTTAAGATTTCTTTTTATATTTTGGACAAGAGTATTCTATCAGATATGTTTTTTGAAAATATTTTCTCTCAGTCTGGGCTTGACTTTTTATTCTCTTGGCTGTGTGTTTCACAGAGGAGAAACTTTTAATGAATTTCATCATACCAATTCTTTCTTTCATAAATTGTGCCTTTGGTGTTTTAGCAAAAAGTCATCGCCAAACCCAACATCATCTAGATTTTTTCCTATGCTATTCTCTAGGAGTTTTAGGCACTTTTACATTTAAGTCTGTGATCATTTTTGAGTTAATTTTTGTGAAGGGTGTAAGGCCTGTCTCTAATATCTTCCTCCTTCCCTCCCTTTCTCCTTTCCTCCCTCCCCCCTTCCCTTGTTCCTTCCTTGCTTTCTTCCTTTCTTCATATGAATGTCCCGTTGTTCTGGTGATATCTGTTGAAAAGACTATCTTTTCTTCATTAAATTGCCTTTGCACTTTTGTCAGAAATTAATTTTACTCCTGTTTTGTCCTTATAGTAACTGAGGGATCTGCGGTGATGTTCCCTTTAAGGATAATGTTAACTATGTGTTTCTTGTAGATGCTGTTTAGTAGGCTGAGGAAATTTCCTTCTATTTCTAGTATGTTGAGTGTTTTCTTTCTATCACGAAAAATGTTGTGTTGCAATGTTGGGTTTTCCCAATACTTTGTCTGTAGAGATGATAATGTTGTTTCTATTTCCTGAATCAGTTTTTAGCAGTTTGTATCTTTCTAGAAAATATCCATTTCATCAAAATTGTGAAATTTGTAAGTATCAAAAACTACTCATAATATTATCTGATAATCTTTTTCTTTTCTGTGAGGTTGGTTATGCTATCACCCCTTTCATCCTAATTTTAGTAATTTGAAATTTTTTCTTGGTCAATCTAGTTTAAGATTTACCAATTTTGTTGATCTCTCAAAGAATCAACTTTTTGTTTCTTTTATTTTCTCCTTTTCTATAATATTTTTTATTTATTTCCACTCTAAACTTCATTATTTGTTTCCCATTCTGCTTGCTTTGGGTTTTCTCTTCATTTACTAGTTCTTATTATGGAAGGTCAGATTACTGACTTGAGATCTGTTTTAATGGATTTACTGTTATACATTTTCCTATGAGCACTGCTTTAGCTGTATCTTATAAGTTTTGGTATGTCACATCTTTATTTTTGTTCATCTCTAAGTATTTTCCTTGTTATTTCTTCTTTGATTCATTGTTTATTTATGTGTGTTGTTTAATTTCCACATGTTTGTGTATTTCCCAAAATCCTGTAATTGATCTCTAATATTAATTCAGAGTAGTTAGAGAACATATTTTGTATGATACCAATCTTTTTAGCTTTATTGTGACTTTTTTTTATAACATAGCATACAGTCTATACTAGACAATGTTCTATGTACATTTGAGAAAAATGTGTATTCTGCTGTTGCTAGATATAGTATTCTATAGATGTCTGTTAAGTCTAGTTGATTTGTAGTGTTGTGCAACTCTTTTCCTTCTTTGTTTATCTTCTTTTGATTGGTTTATTCATTATTGAAAGTCAGATATTAATGTTTTTAACAGATATTATTGAATTGTATACTATTTTTTCCTTCATTTCTGTCAATTTTTACTTCATGTAATTTGGTACTTTATTGTTAGGTGCATGTATGTTTTTAAGTGTTATATCTTCCTGATGGATTGACCCTTTTATCATTATAAACTATCTTTTTTTGTCTCTATTATTAATTTTCATTTTAAAGTCTATTTTGTCTGATAATAGTATAGTCACTCCAGATATCTTATGGCTGCAGTTTGCATCATATCTATTTTTTCCATTCTTTTACTTTCAATCTAATTGTGTCTTTGAATCAAAAGTATGTCTCTTATAGATAGCATATATTTGGATATTGCTTCTTCCCCTCAACAGTCTCTTTCTTTTGATTTGGTAGTTTAATTTACTCACATTTAATATTAATGATAATATTTAATATTATTCCATGCTATTTAATATTGCTAACTTTATACCTGCAATTTTACTTTTTCTTTTTTATATGTCTCATGTCTAGTTTTTAAAAATCTGTTTCTTCTTTTCTGTATTCTTTTGTATGATGTGGATATTTTCAATAATTTCATTTTAACATCTGTATTAATTGTTTAATTATATATTTTAAAGTTATTATGATAGTGTTTGCTCTAGATCTTACAATATATAGCCTAACTTATCAAATTTACTTCAGATTTAATGAACATAATTCCAATGAAAGACAGAAATTTTATTCTTATATGTCTTCATTTCCTTCCCCCTTTTTAGGTGATTATTATTATACATAGTGCATCTATATATGTTACAAAACCATAGATATATTGCTACAATCATTGATTTATATGAATGCATGTCTTTTATATAAACTAAGAAAGAAAAACAGATCAGGCACTGTGGACTATGCCTGTAATCCCAGCACTTTGAGAGACCAAAGTAGGAAGATTCCTTGAGCCCAGGAGTTCAAGACAGCAAAACCTCATCTCTACAAAAAAAAAAAAAAAAAAATTAGCTGTGTGTGATGGTGCATGCCTATAGTCCCAGCTATTCAGGAGACTGAGGTGGAAGGATCACCTGAGACCAGGAGATCAAAGCTGTGGTGAGTCATGATTGTGCCACTGGACTATAGTCTGGAAGACAGAGTAAGACCTTGGCTCAAAACAAAGACAAAAGAAACAAAAAACAAATATATAGATCCAAAGTATTTGTTTTATTCCTTTTAAATTTTCCACTTCTGGTTTTCTTTATTTCTTCCTATGGGTTCTGTTAAGATTTGGTTAATCAGCCTGGCTCGGTGGCTCAGCCTGTAATCTCACACTTTGGGAGGCTGAGGTGGGTGGATTGCCTGAGTCCGCGGGTTCGAGACCCGCCTGGGCAACTTGGCGAGACCTCATCTCTAAAATAAATAAAAAAATCAGCCGGGCACGGTAGCATGTACCTGTAATTCCAGCTACTCGGAAGGCTGAGGCGGAAGGATCTCCGGAGCCCAGCAGGTCAAGGCTGCAGTGGCTGGGAGTGGCCACTGCACTCCAGTCTGGGCGACAGAGTGAGACTCCAACTCAAAAAAAAAAAAAAAAAAGATTTGGTTTAATCTCTTTACTCCAATATGTCTTTTCTCCTACCTGTCTCCTTTGTGCTGTTATTATCAAATACTTTACATTTTTATATATTATAGATTCAATAATATAATTATATACATATTGCTTTATGTGATTACTTTTTATATCAGTTAAAGAAAGATAGAAGAAATGTGTCATTATACTGCCTCTTATGATTACCTACATAATTACCTACCAAAATTACACACATAACCCTTTTTAAAAAAATATGGATTTGAATTACTTTCTAGTGCCATTAGTCTCAGCCTGAAAATTATCATTTAGCATTTATTATAATGCAAGTCTCTCAGCTTTTGTTTATCTAGGAATGTCTTTCTTTGGCCTTTGTTTTGTTTTATTATTATCATTTTTTTATGGAGACAGAATCTCACTATGTTGACCAGGCTGGTCTTGAACTCCTGGCCTCAATCCTCCTGCCTCCACCCAATAAAGTTCTGGGGCCATAGGCATGAGCCACCACACCTGGCTCTGCCTTTGTTTTTGAGAGAGTTTTGCTGAACATAAAATTCTTGTTTGACATGTTTTTTCTTTGTTTATTTGTTTTTTCACTTTATGTCATCCCCTTGCCTTCTAGCCTTCCTTGTTTCTGATGAGAGTAAGCTGTTATCTTATTGGAATTCCTTTGTATGTGATCAGGTTTCTCTTACTAGTTTTGAGATTTTCTCTTTGAATTTGGCTTTCAACATTTTGACTATGATGTGCCTGAGTATGGGTTTCTTTATGTTTATCTTACATGGAGCTCATTGAGCTTTTGTATGTGTAGATTAAAGCCTTTTGCCAAATTTGGGGAGTATTTTGTCATTATTTCTTTGAAGATTTTTTCTTCTCTGTTCTGTTTGTTTTCCGTCTGGTACACTCATTGCATAAATATAGGTGCACTTAATGTGTTCCACATTTTTCTGAGTCTTTGTTCATTTTTCTTTATTGTTATTCTGTCTTTTCTTCAGATTGTTTGGTGTCTATTAATCTACCTTCAAGTTCATGGATTCCCTCTTTTGCCAATTCAAATCTACATTTGAGCCCCTCTAGTGAATTTTTCATTTTGGTGATTATACTTTTCAATTCTATAATTTCTAATTAGTTTTTAAAATTTTCTAATTGATGTTTTCTATTTGAAGAGGGATTTTTCATAATAATTTTCTTAGTTCTTTAGATATAACCCTCTTTAATTGTTTGAATACATTTATTATTTTTTTATTTTATTTATTTTTATTTTTTTTACATTTTTTTAAAAAAATATTTTATTTTATTTTATTATGTTATTGTGGGGTACAGTTAGGGGTTAGGCATACAAAAATATTTCGTTCAGGTACCCTTGTTGATAAGAGGTGTCTCCCCATCCTCAGATAGATACCCACCACCATTAATCCCATCCCC
>CAUYQG010172597.1:0-12241 GCA_963574415.1 Tarsius wallacei
GAAGGCTGAGGCAGAAGGATCGCAGAGCCTAGCAGGTTGAGGCTGGGGTGGCCGGAGCCGCCACTGCACTCCAGTCTGGGCGATGGAGTGAGACTCCAACTCAAACAAACAAACAAACAAAAGAATATATATTTCCTACACATATATGTATGTGTATATTTGTGCATATATGTGTGTGTGTATATTTAAATTTACTCAAACTGCATCTGCTTTCCATTTATACAGTTGCTTATTAAATAGATCAAAGTATAGGAATTACATTTGCCTATGTTAAGTATCATTAGACTTCTACCATTGTCACCATTTTAGATCTTTATGGGTCATATCTTCTAAATTAGGGTGACATATGAATCTAATCACCATTGGATTAATGTCTTCATGCAATTCTTCCAGAAAATGTTAAATGGTATAGAAATAACTTTATACAAATTTCAAAGTGTTGCTGTACATCACACTTCTACAGAATTTTGCCCAGATTGTCACATATACTTTCATTATGCACCTCATGATACAGATTTAGTATTTCTAGTTTTAAATAACCTAATTATGTCATCAACATAGCTTGCTTCTCCATCATGTCCTGTAAGAATATTATGAAATAGGTTGCTAAATGACTTCTCAACTTTAAGTACTCTGTGTACATAATGTTGTCAGTCTAGTTTCATTGTTAAAATATAAGCTAGTCTTGGTGCAAGCATTCTGGTATTGGGTACTATTTCTTGCTTTTCTGAACACACATACATCATGCTTTTTGACATTTTTGCAGAGTCAATTACAAGCTCTCGGGTCCACAGTTTATTTAATCCCACCTTCTTCAAGTTTTAGAAAAATATCGTTATATATAACGTTCTTTAAAAAATTGACTATCTGCCAACAATTACATTTATAAGTTCTTTCAAGACCCTGGAACACAACTCATCTGTATCTAAAGACTTGAATTCATTTAGATAGGATTTTAAAAATAATGTATTCACTTAATTGGGTTTCAATTGTTGCTCTATATTTTCTCATCTGAAGTGCAGTTTCTTGACACATAATATTGAACAAAAATAGTATTGACTTTATTATATCATTTGTACTTCATCAAGCATCAGTTTTTTGCTGGGTAGTTGTTCCTATACTGAATATTACAAAATTGCATTGTTACTTTTAGTATTATTCACCAGCTTAATTCATTTTAAGCTTTTGTCTTCCTATTACCATTTTTGCAATCCAATCAGCCGTTTATCTTCATCCCTGAAAGTTCTGATTTTTTTGTATCCCAGTGTGGAATTCTTTTTCAATGTTGTTTTTTTTTTTTTCTGATTTCTTTTTACTCGGACTCTCTCCTAATTGTACTGTCAGATGTTATTTTTATAGATCTCTGAAAACTCTTGCGGTAGCTTCCACATCTGAAATAATGGATAATCCCTATATTTTTTTTCTCTGATTTTGTAAAACCAGATTTAGCTATGCCCCAGATTTCCTACTCAAATGTCATAATCTTATGATAACAAGTTTATATTGTAATTTAGACTAGAAGAAAGCATTGTTAGTATAGCGTTTCAAGACTTAAATTTAACTTCTTAGTTGTTTCTCTGTTAGCTCAATGTTCAGGGGCATATCATACAGTTACTATGGACTTCATTTTGTTTAATTTGTAAGATTTGTAAAATTTAGTCACATGAGAAACATAATATGTTAAAGATCCTATAAATAATAAATTAAGGTAGATTGAAAATGAGGAAGAAAAGGGATGAGAGATGGAAAAAGAACTTTCCCTTACATTTGTTTCTTCAGCTAGTTCTATATTGCTCAGAATAGAAGTCAGTTTGTCATTTTCCCCATATTCCAAAAGATAGAGTTGTTGGAAAGGCAATAATTTATTGTAAGTGGTGTTTTTAAGTTTAAAAGCTTTATTTTTAATTTCCAAAGTAACACATTCATAATACAAAGTGAATTCAGATATTTTAGAAATATACCTCAGAAATTTAAAAACCTCCATAGATTTCTATCTCAGAGATAATCATTATTAATTACTGTTAACAAATCCCATATATATTTTGGTAGTTTTTTGTTCTATAGATTGACTAATAAATCGATATAAAATGAGACCATGTTAAGCAGTGTGCTTATTTGCTTTACTTTAATACATCTTTGCTATCTTTCCATATCATTACTTGTTGATTTGTTTATTCTTTTTAAGAGGATATACTGCTGCCAGTGGAATGAAATAATGTGTAACAAATATCTAGAAAGTTATAGTGTACCACTCCACAGGTTCCTACCCCATGCCAATTTAGTGGCATGTCCTATAATATATCCCCACAAAAATATAGTTTCTGGTTCCCTATCCTGAGCTTCCTTTTTAGGTTAAACTAAATGCACTTGGCAATAATCAACAAATTTGGATCCACTAACTAGCAGTTTCTTCTATTTCTTTTTCCCTTTCTCTCTCTCTCTCTCTCTCTCTCTCTCTCTCTCTCTCTCTCTCTTTCTTGGAGGGAGTCTTACTTTGTGGCCCAGACTGGAGTGCAGTGGCACAATCACAGTTCATTGCTGCTAACTCGTGGGCTCAGGCAATTCTCTGTTCATGCCACCATCCCTGGCTGATTTTTTTATTTTTTATTTTATTTTGCAAAGATAAGGTCTTACTATGTTGCCCAGGCTGATCTCAAATTCCTGGGCTCAAGCAATCTTCCCACTTTGGTCTTCCAAGGTGCTGGGACTACAGGTATAAGCCCCCACACCTTATGTTTGAAACTTATACTTAAACTGTTAATTTTATAGGCCAGCCTCTGACTCTCTAACACAATGCTTAACGAGTCCCTTATGTTTTATTGCATGGTGGTAGGATAAGATATAGGAAGAGAGGGTGCTAACTTCTCTAGTGCTGAAAGGAAGATATTTACATGGAAAATTACTCAGTTGATTCTTCACCCCAAACTGAGATAATTGCTCCCTCAACAGTGAAACTCACCAATTCAAAGTCATGAAGCTATATTTGTTCCTTCTTCTATTTTCTGCTGTGTCTCTCCCCTCCTACAATAAGCCGATTTTTTACTTCAACAAGCCATGCAACTTCAAAGTCTAAGACTATCGGTCTCAGAAGCTCTGTTCAGCCTCAAAGGTCACGGATACTTCTGCTCTGTCCAAGCTTTTACAGATCAGCTTCTTTGTAGGATTCCCTTGCTTTGATCTGTGGTGGATTACTGGCCGATCAGGATTTTCCATGGAAGCAGATTTGAGAGCGTTTTGCTGTGTGGAGAAATTCTGACAAGGTGTTTTTTAAAAACTTGTTAGATATAGAAGGACAAATCCTCAATCAATAAAATATTATTGAGTATATTGTTAGCTTCAATGCATATTATCTAGATTATAATTTAATAATAGTAATGAAAATGATTTCTACATATTTAGAGACAAAATATGGTATGTCTAGAACATCATGCATTGCTAGTGTAACTGATATAAAAGCTGAGTACTACACAATATTTCCTGACTGAGTGGAATAACTATACTTATTTTTCTCCATTAATCTCATCAACAGTCAAATGTCCTATGTGTATAGTTTGCTAATTGTTTTATACTAAAAAATAGATTTAACCCTTCTAGAATACGTCTGTTTACTTCAGTCAAAAAAGTAATTGACATTTTATTTGACTTTAAGTTGCATTTCTTTTCCTTTTATAATTCTAGTGTTGTCATGTTTTCTTTTAATTTTCTGGTGGTCTTTTGATTTGTTTTTAATGTAGCAGAAAAACTTCTTTGTATATTGTGTTAGTTTGAAAAACATAATGAAAAATTAATTTCATTTATTTTTCATTGCTTTATATTAAGCATATCCTTGTGAATTTGCACTTTGTGTTTCAAAACAGATTAGTGGAATGAGAACAATGACAAAAATCTTGTTTTATTTCCAAATGTTCTTAAATCGCTTAGATTTCTTCTTTATACATTTGTTACTGTGGTAGGAAAGCATGACATGCTTTATATGTTTGTTGACAGGAGTTAAAACAGAAAGCATTTTAATGGTGGGATAGAAAAAAAAAAATCTCTCCAAAGACTTCTGTCCTGTTGTGGTATTTAAGTACTGATTCAAGTAAACCTAAGTGAATATTCACCAAGAGAGAAAGTGGGCTTTATACATTTAACCAAAAGGCAGGTGATGATTAATTTCTTGACTTCTTTCTTTACCACTTGATATTGAATTGACTCAAATACATTATAGAAAAATGAAAAATTCATTTGGACTTTTCTTTCTTTATGGAAGGTATGAACACAAAATAGTATTCTCAAACCAACAGAGTCAAAATTCACAGCTTTTGGCTGTTCTCCTCAATATATATTAGAGGTCTGGAAGGTAAGGGGTAACTCATAAGAGGTCACTGAGAATGCTTATTAATTTAAGGGCTGAATTTGTGAACCACTGATATTTTTCCCAGTACCTACAATATGGAAAATGGGAATATCTTTTTTTAAAATAACTTTTTAAAAGTATTTATGGAGAAATGTAAATTCACATATGATCCTTAATAAATAAAGTGTTCCTAATGAGGAGAGTTGTATTTATTTTCTTTATCAACTAGTTTTCCCAGTTCTCTTCCATGTAGGATGGTGCTATGTATTATAACTTAGCCTATAAAGCTGTACTCGCATGAAAGTTCCCTATTAACCATGACAATAACAATGAATATTGATCGGATGCTTAATATTTGCCAGGCCTCTTTTCTAATTGTTGAGAATATATCATCTAATTTAATTCTTACAGCAGACTTATGTACTTGTTATTTTACCCTCACATTTTACAAGTAAGGAACTAAAATATAAAAAGATTACAACATTTTTCAAAGGTCATAAGGCTAGTTAATGAAGGATATGAGATTAAAATTCAAGAAACATGAGTTTAGATCCGGGATTTTTTTTCTTTTTTTTTTGAGTTGGAGTCTCACTCTTGTCGCCCAGGCTGGAGTGCAGTGGCACACTCATGGCTGCCACAGCCTCGACCTGCTGGGCTTAGGCGATCCTTCCACCTCAGTCTTCCAAGTAGCTGGAACTACAGATGCATGCCACCATGCCAGGCTAGGTTTTTTTTTTTTTTGTATATATGTATGTGATTTATTGTAGAGATGAGGTCTCACCAAGTTGCCCAGGTTGGTCTTGAACCCTGGGTTCAGGCAATCCTCTCGCCTTGGCTTCGCAAAGTGCTGGGATTATAGACTGAGCCACTGCGCCTAGTTTAGATCCAGGATTTTTAACTACTTTTTAAACAGCGGCCTTCCTTGCCCATTCCATATGAAATAGCAATCATTTCTTCCACCATACTACCATTAGATTGGCTTTCTACATACTCTTATCCTGTCTTTTTATCTACAACTCTGGGGGGGAACCCAAAAATCTCTGGAATTTATTTATTAAAAATTGTGTATTTATTCTTACATGTTTAAATTTCAGTCACCTTCAAAGTACTCTCCATTTGATGCAATACACCTACTGAGACACTTTTTCCACTGCTCAAAACAGTTTTTGAACCTGTCAACTTTGATGCCTCTTAGTTCTTCTGCCGTTTTCATTTTCACCTCTTCCACATGGGCAAAATGGTTCTTTTTGAGAGCTCTTTTAATCCAGGCAAATGGAAAAAAAAAAAAGGTCACTCAGGGTGTGATCCGGTGAATAGGGAGGGTGAGGAATGGGGGTCATGCCAGTTTTGGTCAAAAACTGCTGAAACAGTGTGATGTGAGCAGGTATGCTCATAAATCACCCATTATGAAATGGTCAAATGCCTGAAAGAATCTCCAAAAAATTTCACTGAAACTGCTCTGCCTCTCACAACAATGCTAGCTAGTGTGCTGATGCTGATGGGTTCCTAGAACAATTACCTAGTGGAAGAAGCATATACTAAAAGGAGACTGACCTCCAAAATATAATTTTAGTTTTTTGGGACCCTTTTCCTCGTACTTATATCTTTAATGGTTTGTGTGCTTATTTTGACTTTTTTCTATTTGAGTCTTCAGTATTCTCTGGTTTTTTTTTTTTTCTTTTTTTTCTCCCAATTTTATTTAGATACAGGGGGTCCATACATATGCATTTTTGTTACATGGACATATTGTGTAGTGGCGGAGATTTAGTCCCAAGTGGCCCATTCCCCAGATAGTGAACATTATAGGTAATTTCTGAACACTAACATCCCTCCTCACCTTCCTACTTATTGATGTCCCCACTGTCTGTTATTTCCATCTTTGTGACCATTTAGCTACTGCATATGCATGAGAACATGCAGTGTTTGGCTGGAAATGATCTCCAACTCTATGTTGCTGCAAAGGACATGATATTGCATTCTTTTAATGGCTTCATAATATTCCATGGTATATATTTACCACATTTCCTTTATCCAGTCAATTGTTGGTGGGTCCATAATTTTGCTATTGTGAATAGCGCTGCAATGTACATTCAAGTACAGGTGTTTTAAAAATATATTGATTTCTTTTCCTTTGGGTAGATCCCCATGAGGGGGTGCTGGGCCAAAAGGTAATTCAATTTTTAGTTCTCTTAGAAGTGTATACTGTTTTCCATAGCGGTTGAAGTAATTTACAATCTCATTAACAGGGAATGAGTGTTCCCTTTTCTCTGCAACCATATCAACATCTGTTGTTCCTTGAATTTCCAATAATAGCCATTCTGACTGGTGTGAAGTGATATCTCATTGTGGTTTTAATTTGCATTTTTCCGGTGATTCGTGATGCGCATTTTCTCATGTTTCTTGGCCACTTGTGTGTCTTCTTTTGAGACGTGTCTATTTATGACCTTTGCCCACTTTTTGATGGAGTTAGTTTGTGTTTTGTTATTGTTCCTGTTTTTACATGTTGAGTTGTTTGAGTTCCTTTTAGATTCTAGATATTAGCCCTTTGTCTAATATCATAGGCATAATTTGCAAATATTTTCTACCATTCAGATTTTCTTTTCACTCTGTCAATTATTTATTTTGTTGTGCAGAAGCTTTTAGTTTAATCAAGTCCCATTTGTCTATTTTTATTTTTGTTGCAATTGCTTTTTGGATCTTTGTTAAAAATTCTTTGCTTAGGCCAATGTCCAGAAGAGTGTTTCCTGGGTTTTCTTCTAAGACTTCTATAGTTTCAGGTCTCACATTTAAATCTTTAATCAATCTTGAGTTATTTTGTGTGTGTGTGCATGGTGAGAGATAGGGGTTCAGTTTTATTCTTCTGCATATTGCTAGCAAGTATTCCCAGCTCCATTTATTGAATAGGGTACCCTTTCTTCATTGTTTATTTTGTTTGGCTTTGTTGTAGATCAGTTAGTTGTAGGAAGGTGGCTTTATTTCTGGGTTCTCTATTCTGTTCCATTGGTTTATCTGTCTATTCTTATACTAGTACCATACTGGTTTAGTTACGATAGCTTTGTAGCTTAATTTGAAGTCAGGCAGTATGATGTCTCCTCGATTGTTCTTTTTGCTTAGGATTTCTTTGGCTGTTCAGGCTCTTTTTTTGTTTCCATATACACTTCAATATTGTTCATTCTAGTTCTGTGAAGAATGAAGTTGGTATTTTGATTGGGATTGCATTGAATCTGTATATTGCTTTGGGCAGTATGGCCATTTTAACAATATTGCTTCTTCCAATCTATAAACATGGGATATTCTTCTATTTGTTTGTGTCAACTATGATTTTTTCATCAGTGTTTTATAGTTATCCTTGCAGAAATCTTTCACCTCCTCAGTTAGGTGTATTCCTAGGTTTTGTTTGTTTTGTCTTGCTTTTTTGTATCCTGAGACTTTATTGAAGTAATTCATCAGGTCTAGAAACTTCTTGGAGGAGTCTTTAGGGTTTTCTAGTTAAACAATCATGTTATCCACAAACAGGGATAGCTTCATTTTCTCCCTACCAATTTGGGGATGTTTCAGGTACATCAAAGGCTATACCTTCAGCACCAGATACTTCTTGCTTTCTATTTCTTTACCTTGGGAAAATTGGCATTTTAGTCTTCAATATCCTCTGGTTATTATTGAAGTCCTCTTTTACCAATGATCAGCCATGCCTTCAGGAATATATTTGGGTCACTCTCATTCTTTGGTGAATAAAAATATTGGTTCTCTATACAAAAATAATCTAGAAACCATTTATGGCAATAGACCATTAGGTTAAGATCTTTGTTGAAGATACAGATTAAAAGATGGCACACAAATCAATTAAAATGCTTTCCACATTTTCTTTTCAAGACACTGATAGGCATTTGAAGAAAAACACAAGAGACATCTTGGTCTTTGTCCTCAAGGATGTCATGGCTTAAATTTTAAAAGACATAAGTAATGTGTAGCTCTACAAGAGAAAAGACCATAATTGCTATAGCATTACTCAATAAAAAAAAAAAAAAAAACTCATTTTGGCTCAACACTGCATTCCAAGGAAGGCATCAGTAAATCTTTTGAGTTTGAGTTACGCCTTGAAAAACAGGTTAGAAAACAATAGTTATTTAATGAGAAGGAAAGCATCCCAAATGAGAGAGAGAAAGAACATAGTATGGGTGCGTGGACATTGATTGGTATTCTTTATTAATAGCTGCTTTCCCTCTACACTGTAACTTACATAAAGAGAGGGTTCTTTTTCTGTTCTGCATACCACTAAATGAGCTGTGCACATTGCTCAAGTTAAACACTTTGAATGCTGTTGAAAGTATTCACAAGAAAATGAAAGTTTAAAAAGTTTAAGAAATATTTCAGGATACTGAATAGATGTATTTGGCTGAAACAGAAACAATCATTAATAGTTAATAATAATAACATTTACTAAGCCTTTATTATGTGTCAGACACTGATCTAAACACTTTACGTGAGTTAATTCTTTTTGTCCTCAGAACATCCCAGTGTGGTAGGCACTTTGATTATCTCCATTTTATAGTTGAAAAAAATGAAAGGCAGAAAAGTGAAGTAACTTCTTCAGGGTCATACAGCAATGACCAGTAAAGCACTAATTCCACCCTATCCATCTGCCGTCAGTTTATAAGCACAGTCTGCTTTTAACCCTATACTATACCTCCTCCTATAGAAGCATTTTGAAAAATAGATTTGAAAATTTATTAAGGTCATTGGATGCCAGAGTGAAAGGGCTTGAAAGGTTTTTTGTTTGTTTCCCATTACTATAGTCTATAAAAATGTACAGTTATAGAAAGATATCTTGCAGTAGTGTATAAAATGGATGAGGGGGAGAGAAATGGAACTGAAGATAACACACATCAAAGGATAAGGACATGGACTCAAAAGATGGAGTAACTGGGTATGCATGAAGAAAAGTGTGATATGATAAAAGCTGGAGAAATGTGATTCAAAGATGACTTTGCTTTCAGACTTGAGCATTTGGGAAAATTATGGTAGCCTAATTATGAATCTAAAGAACGCATACCCTGGGGCTAACTTTAAGAAAAATATTATTAGTGGATAAGACTTGTTGAGTCTGCAATAACTTTGTAAAATCTAAACAGATGTGAATAGCAGGTAGTACAGATTATTCCCATGATTAAAAAAGGAAATGCCTGTCCCTTCAGGGAGCTTAACTCTTATTTTAGGAAACTTATAATTAGACCTCAGACATAGGAAATGCAAATTAACTAAATATTTGTTTGTGCAGAGAAAATATATTCTAGGGAGAAAATTTTGAACATTAAATCATAATTGTAAACAATGAAATCCACCTTAGAGATAATCTGGTCCAGGCAGCACATTTTACTAATGTGATACGTGAGACTTAGAGAGGTTAAGAAACATTCTGGGAAGGATAACATTAATGGTAGATTGAGAGAAGCCAGTCTCATTCTCCAGGTCAGTGGCATTTCTAACGGAAACCAAATACACTGATGATGACATCTTTTCACTAACATCCTACTCTCTCTTTCTATCGATAATGGATGCTATTGTTGCTTTTCCCAGAGCTTTTTTGTTTGATAAGATACCTATCCCCCTGCTGCTATGTATAGAGATGCAAAGTAGCTCACAAAGGCACTTTTTTCTATGGAAAAAAGTTCTTGCTTTATGGGAATCACCTCACACAGAAACATTTGAGAGTTTATGCCCTTCCCTGCACTTGTACCATAATAGACAATAGTCAACATATGGTTGATAATGCCTGCTCCCTTCATGCCAAGGTTGGATAACTCTGTAGTATTCCTCATGCTCCAGAGCTTTCTGTGTGATCAGGCTGAGGTTAGATTTTAGTGGATACTGCCTGCTTGCTTGGATTTTCCCTTTGTGCTTTTTGCTCCTCTCACATCCATAGGCATTTTTGTTTCTGAGAGCATTCCCCTCAATAAATTGAGGCACTAGCATCCTCATTTTAGATGCCACTTCCCCAGAATCCAGTCTAAGGTAATAACTAATCCCGAGACATAGAGCTTCAATTTTCACTTTCTAACACAGAATTATTTGGTGATGTAGTCTGTTCTGGTTTTGTTGGAGTCTAAGCAGTTGATCATGGAGTCTTCAGAGGCAAGATGGCCAAGGAGTTGACTAAGATCTTGGGATCTGGAGTTGAAAGGTCTGAGTTTAAATCCCAATGTGGAAGGGAATGGGCAAGATGATGATGGAACCAGTGGAAGTGTGAGAGTCTCTGCAAGGGTGAGTGTTCATAAAGAATGTCTGTGTGCATGGGTTTGTGACAGAGGTTGAGTGAAAGTCCTTCTTAGGGGAGACTTGGGATCAGGCACCCTGGGCTCTCCTTCGAAGGCAGCTACAATACACCATTGCCCTAAGATCAATACCCCAGGCATGCAGGATTGTTTGCCAATCTCAGGGATCACTCAGGAGAAAGCAGCAGAGATCAGCTGCACCTCAACACCTAGTACCTGGTCCATACTACCACTTATAGCAATGGGCTGAGCACTAGCAGTAGGAACTGTGGAGTAGATGCAGTGAGGAAATATGGAGCTGATCCCTGCTGCTGGTGAAGAGACACCAGCTACTGCCATTTTCTCTGTACCAGGACTGGGCAGAGACCTGCAGTGTCCCACCCAGCTCTACTCACCTCCTGAGACCCAAAGGGGATCTCCACATCCCTCTAGGATCGACCATTGGTCCAGAGAGGAAAAGTTAGGAGAAGCACAAAGAGACAGATACTCCAACCCTACACTGGACCAGGTACGGATACGTCTGATCTGAATGGGAGACTTGGCGGCAGCAGCAGTGGATGAGTTGGGTGAGTCTGAATCTGATTCACCTTCCTCCCACAGCAGTCCATGGAGCATCTGACCCATGCTAAGAGCAAACCGATTGGCTTGCACTGAGAGCAGAGGGGAGGGGTTGGAGATCAGATCATGCACTCTACCCTGGTGGCAGCCAAAAGTGGTAGTGGTGCTTGGGAAAGGAACCTGAAATTTCATAAATAGTCACAGAGAGGCCTCCTTTTTTTTCTTCCTTTCTTTCTGTAAGCATTTTTTTGTTGTTGTCATTTTTTTCATTTTTCTATTTATATATGGGTATTTTTGAGTGTAAGTACATCAGAGGTTTTTTTGTTTGTTTCTTTGTTTATTCATTAGTTAGCATGCCTAGGTGTTTTCCTTCTTCTTCTCTCTCTTCACCTTCCTTTCATCTCCCTTCTTCCTTTTTCCATTAATTTCCTTTGTCTTATCTCATTTTGCTTTCAGGAAGCATACATATGCCCCCATGGCATGGACATGTTAAAGAGGGTGGGAATTGAATTCTAGGGGGCTCACACATCTGTCAGTGGATACAGTGATCGGCAGACAGCTTCTGAACCACAACTCCTCTTATCACACCTTAATAAAATCTCAAAACTACAAAAGCACAGTCCCCCCATCCCCTGGTCAGCTTCAAAATTGAGCAAATCCAGAGGATCTATATAAGCAATAATAGGAGATTGAACAAACAGAAGTGAAAGTTATCCCCCCATTACTGAGCAACAAAATTTAAAAAGGGGGGAAAAGAGGGAGGAAAACCATCACAAATGAAGAAAGACCAAAGGAGAACCACAGGTCCCATCTAGACCCTGGAAGACAGTACCTGAGAATACGGTCTTTGGAATTCAAACAGTGAAGAGCCCCCAGAATGACTGGTCACATGCAACAAACCTAGACATCAAGACATTAATAGAGAGAATTTAAAAAATTGAGGAGAGACAAGAGGAAAATAAGAAGAAGCTGGAAAATAGGAAAAAAAAGAAATTTTTTTCTTAGAGGAATTAACCATCCCACCTCCAGTGGCAACTACATTTCCACCCCCACCCACAGTGGTAATGATCTT
>CAUYQG010172599.1:0-21332 GCA_963574415.1 Tarsius wallacei
TGCAAATCAAAATCACAATGAGGCCGGGTTCAGTGGCTCAGCCTGTAATCCCACGCTTTGGGAGGCTGAGGTGAGTGGATTGCCTGAGCCCGCGGGTTCGAGACCCGCCTGGGCAGGCGAAACCTCATCTCTACAATAAATCGAAAAAATTAGCCGGGCGTGGTAGCACGCGCCTGTAATTCCAGCTACTTGGAAGGCTGAGGCGGAAGGATCGCTGGAGCCCACCAGGTCGAGGCTACGTTGGCCGCGAGCGGCCACTGCACTCCAGTCTGGGCGACGGAGTGAGACTCCAACTCAAAAAAAAAAAAAAAAAAAAATCACAATGAGATACCACTTCGCACCTATTAAGGTGGCTTTTTTTCTTTAAGAAAATAACAAATGTTGATGAGGAAGCAGTGGAAACAATTGAACTCTTGTGCATTGCTGGTGTGAAGGTAAAATGGTGAAGCTGCTATGAAAAACAGTTCAGCGAGTCTTCAAAAGTTAAGTGCAGAATTCCCGTATAACCTGGCAATTCCTCTCCTAGATCTATACCCTAAAGAAATGAAAGCAGGGACTCAAACAGAAACTTTTACGATTCTTATGGAAACATTATTCACAACATCTGAGGTGAAAACAACCCAAAGGTCCATCAAAAGACAAATGTATAAACAAAATGTGTTTATACATAAAATGAAATATTATTCAACCTCAAAAAGGAATGAAATTTTGATACATGCTACAATTGAATGAACCTTGGAAACACGCTAAGTAAAATAAGACATAAAAAAGGCAAATATTGTATGATTCTACTTATATGAGGTACCTAGAATAGGCAAACTGATAGAAACAGAAAGTAGAATAGAGGTTACTGGAGACAAGGGGGAAAGGAGAGTGCGTGCTGTTGTTTAATGGGTACAGAGTTTCTTCTGGGGTGATTAAAAAATTCTAGAAATAGAGGTGATGGTTACACAAAAATGAGAATTCGGTAGTCCCTGCTTATCTGCAATTTCAGTTACCCATGGACAACCTCCGTTTAAAAATACTAAATGATAAATTCCACAAATAAGTAATTAACAACTTTTAAATTGCACACACTTCTCTGTGGCATAATGAAATGTCATGCCTTCCTGCTTCTTCCTGCCTGGGACGTAAATCATCCCTTTGTCCAGCAGATCCATGCTGTCTACATGACTGGCTAATTAGTCACTGGGCGGCCATCTCTGTTATCAGATTAACTGTCATGGTATCACACTGCTTGTGTTCAAATACCACTTATTTTACTTAATAATGGTCCCAAAGCACAAGAATAGTGATGCTGGCAATTTGAATATGACAAAGAAAAGCTATAGGGTATTTCCTTTACTTGAAAAGGTGAACGCTCTTGACTTAATAATAATAATAATAAATCATATGCTGAAGTTGCTAACATCTATGGAAAGAACGACTCCTCTATCCTGAAGTTGAGAAGAAGTTAAGAAAAATGTGTATAGTATACAACATCTAGAGTTAGGTACTAATAGCAGTTCCTGACATCCACTGGGGGTTTTGGAAGATGTTCCCAGAGGAAAAGAGGGGACTACTGTACAGTTAATGCTACTAAATATGCACTTAAAAGTGGTTTAATTATGTGTTACATATTTTGCCACAAAAAAAATCTTTCAAAGATAGTAATGATGACCTATGAGTCCCATAAACACTGGAAGCCAGAAAGGGCAGACAAGTCATGTGAAAAGTAGGTGAAGATAACACACAGTATCTTCCTTAACAATATTTTTTAAATAAGCAAATAAAGAACATTTTTGTATTTTATAATTAGAATAAAATGCACCCCTAAATACATAGTATAGCATAAATTTCTTATCCCAACTATAATTTATCATCCATGGATGTCAGAAAAAACACATCCACTTTTGACAGCAAAAAGCAGACAAGATCAAAGAGAATGCATTTGGGGTGCTGGTTTATATTAGGATATTATCCTTTGGGTTATTTATTTGAAGAAGGCAACACTAGTTGACTTTCTTTGAAAGTCACTAAGTGGGAAAATCTGAAAATGATAGAGCACATTAATTAAAACTTTTGTATTTTTAATTATCTCATCTTAGGCATTTAACACCAAGATTCATGTATACAAAGCAATTTTTCCAAAAACAATTTTTTATTAGAGGAAGTTTAGCAATTTGACATAAACTGTGTTAGTATTCCTATAGCGGTAACTATAAAAATGCAAAGTATTATGAAATATCCATGCCAGAGACTTCAAAAATTATGCATCTCTATGTTGCTCAATAAAATAAATCAATATCTTAAAATCTGGCACTTAATTGACCTTCATGCCTGTCTCCTGTTGACATCTATCTGGTTTTACATTTACCCAAGAAAGACTGATAGCAATCCACTGTTAATACTCTTACATAAAATTCACTATATTTAAATTTGCAAAATTGTCTTTTTCAACATCCCCTTCTTTTTTGGTGTTTTTTTCCTTTTCTATGGTACTGATCTTTTTTGTTTGTTTGTTTACTATTTTTACACCTATTAGTTTTTAAATCCAGAATCTTAAAGGCTTAAATAAATTGTATCAGGTGAAAACAAACTTGATTTCATTTCAATTGAGAACTCAGTTATGCTTACATGTCTTTAAAATTCACAGGGATTAATATTAAATAGTGTGTAATTACTTTTAATGTAAGTCTACAGGGCTAAAGAAAATTATGAAAGCCAATAGATTTTTTTCTGGACCCAATATATAATGTTAAGTGTATATTATTTATGGAAGTATCTATCTTAATCCTTAATTTATGCTTAACACAACTCTAATGTGTAGTGGTTAAGTGATTAAAAAGTACTGAAGTCATATTTCTGGGTTCAAATCCTGCCTTTGTCATTTATTGTGTTACCTGGAACAAGTTACTTAACTTTCTTTACCCCAGTTTCCTCATCTGTAAAATGGAAGTAATAATATATTGACTTCATAATACAGTATTCTTGTAAAGAGTTAATAAGGAACTTAGAACAGTAGAATAAGTAGTTAATAAATACTAATTTCATATTATTTATTTCATATTATTATTTTATATTTTATTAGTCCCTTATTAATCAGGCTAAAAACAGGCTACTTTATCACCAAATTTTTACGTATACTAAGATATGAAGTAAGATTCTAATTGTCTACTAAATCTTGATATTCTGGAGGAAAAATATTTCACCACTGGAAGGTTATAGTTATTAAAATGATATCAATGGCATCTAGGTAGAAACTTTAATAGTATGTAACACTTGTTGCTTCTACTTAGCATTATAACAATTTTTATTTGAGGAAAAAGATTAATTAAATTTCAAAGTCAAGACATTTTTCTTCATGCAGACAGCCAAAGCACACAAGGACTTTTTTTGTTAATAGTTCATATATTTCAAAGTCTTTTCCTTTGTAATTTTTTTTTTTTTTTTTTTTTTTTTGGTAATTACTAAGGCGCTTTAACCAAAAGCCATTCTAGGGCCAATAACAGTAAACAGATGAAGCTCTGGTTTGGTTTGTAAAATACATGATGGTTAGTATGAGAATGAAATCTTAGGTAAAATCTCTTCAATTATAAGACATTCAGGTTTTGGTGTTAGTAAAGATGATGCCCTCTGCATACTTTATGACATTTAGCATAAACCAAATATATTGTAAACCTTCAATCATTTTTCTATCCAAACAATATGTTTTACTTGCACGTTACTAATTAAAATGAAATATATTGAGAGAATTTCAAGGTGAAAGTTTAAAACAAAAATTAGCAAGGATACACTACCATAGATAGGACGTTTGACAAAGCCAAGCAAATTTATCTTTACTTGGGGCTTTCTTTAGGTGATTGACCAATGTTTTGTTTTGCTTGTTTCTGTGCTATGTGAGTTTAACATTTGTTTTCTATCTATCATGATTTTGCTCTCCTCCCCAATGATAAACTCTGCCTTCTGCTAATAGAATCAGTTACAAAAAATTAACCAAGCTAACTTTTATTGGCTTGTTTTCTTGAACTACAAACATGATGAGATGAGATGTACTCCTGACCCCCTAACCTATCAAGTCATGTCATATGACTGGAGTGATTGGAATCTATGGAAAGGTCCGTTATCGAGGCATTGTTTAAAAACTAAATGAAAAAAATATCTCCTCTACTGTGATAGAATAGTGAGTTATCCCATTGCTTAGAATCTGGGTTAACATTTAGTTTAGTGCTTTATTTTGTTTTGTTTTTTACCTTTACTAAGGTGATTTTTGTAGTTGTCTAAAATGATAAACTTTTTTACAAGTTTGTTTAAGATTTTATTTTCTTTTTCTTTCTGAACTTTTCATTTTTACTAAAGTTCCTTTTAAAGAAAAAGTAATGAGCTTTTCTATATTCAAATAAAAAATTTTTTAGACATCTGGGTTGGGGGTTTGTGAGGAGGGAAGGAAGAAAGCAGATAAAATAACCCAATTCCAAATCATCTAAACTGAGATAGAAAGTAGCAGCAGGAAATTAATACCAGGTTGTAAAGGAAAAAATGTTAATACAATGAAGCAAATGTTGAGCCAGCTGCTACATATGAATGAGCCTCTCTCCTAGGACGTGGCGGCCACTGTTAATATCCAAGTTGCCCAGTCAGAATTGATACTCTTCCCAAAGTTCAGTCTAGAAGTCACTGTAGTTGACTTACTCACAGGATTTGGTTTAAGAAAATTTTAGACTTGCAAAGAACCACCATATTTGTTTTGTATTTGTCAAAAGTGATGGAATTTCTTCCATTCAACACATTTTACTTGAAAAGCTGAGTCTTGGTATTTTTATATTGTTGTCTTTTGCTCATATACAAATATATATTCTTCTTTAGCTCACAAGTCATAACATTATTTCAATATGCTTTTAAATAAAAAATTTAGTTAAAACAGTTGGAAATGTGAATAATGTTAACATTTCTCTGCCTGGCCACGCAGACACATACACACTGAAGGAAAAATATCAAAATTCGCCTTAGATACCTGTCAATCAACTAATTATCTATCATCACAATTACCTCCTGAGAATATCTGGTAAAGGTACTCTAACTTTGGAAACAATAGTAAAAAATGGATAACACAAAAGAAGCTAAATAGTTTTTCAAGACCCCCATTACTGGAAACGATCATGATAATGTTAAGTTTAAATGCTTCATAGAAAATTTGCCAGTGTAACTAGACTGAAAAGTAACCCAGGGATTTCAACAACATTGTTAAATCATTAGCAAGTTCTTTTGTCACTTTGTGACATAAGCTATAAGACAAGCTTGTGAAGAATCCACTAGCGTGGAAAACATATACATACTTGCATGCTTTCAACATAAGCTTATCAAAATCTACCATCATCTGTTTTCAAATACTGCACAAACCTCATGAGGACCAAGACTAAGGCCAAATGTGGTATTTTATCTGTACTCTACCCCTTCTCTGCCCCTTTGCTTACATTTCACTGAGTGCAGTAAATAGTCAGCATGCAGTAAGTGCCAAATAACTGTTGATAACAGATTGCATATATCCCTTGATACATAATATATGGTATCATGAAATGCAGATATTTCAAGTATTAAAAATGTACATCAAGTTAAGATAAAAGAGAACAAAGGAGAAAGTAAAACAAATTTTATTTTTTCTTATTAAGCTCATCTGGTATTGAATGTGCAAAATAAACTATTTCAAGCATTTTATATATATATATATATAACACAAACTCTTCTAATCACAGAAATGAGAGATACTTTCAAGTTCATGGAAGTAACTAAGATTACCAAAGACAACTGATCTCTTTGTTTTTCACTACATCGTCAAATACAACACAGTTACTTAGAAAAATGTTGTGGTGGTATGTTGCTCCAGAACGTTGCCAGTTAGAAAATGCGTTTTATCATCAGATGGGCCTTCCTTTCCCCAGCCTTCCTTCATCATGAAGAAAGACTTGTGTAGTATGATGCATTTTTCCAGAGAGCAATGAACAGGTTAGATCAGCAACCGACTTTATCCACTGACATACAGGCTGACTGATGGAAACTTCTAACAGGCTTAAGACTTTAAGCCTTGGTACAAGGGTTTACATCAGACCCTTCACAGAAGAGGAAAGCCATTTAATCCTAGAAACTTGCTAAACTTCCGACAAGACAAACCAGAGATTTTGTGTATTTTATTAATTCCAAAAAACGAGTAAAATAAGACTTTTATATTTCTGTGTGTTCATATTTCTTTCTTTTTTCCTGTGCTGGAAAAAAACAGGGGCTTCAGATCAGTGGCAAGCGGCACCCCAGTTTCACTCTGCATTCTTCCCTTCCTATTAAGTGCTACTGCTTGCTTGGGTTCCTGACAATAATTGCTACCACTTCATTCTGAAATGATGTGCAGGCTTAAAAAAATATAAGCTAGAAAGCAAGAGAAAACGCCAAAGAACACTGTGCTTATCCTCCTAAAAGCAAATTCAAAGATTTCATAATTTAAATAGAAAGTGACTGGAGCTCACATTGGCCCACGTGCTTTTTATTAAATTATTGAAAGCTTTTTTTACTCTGCATTTTAAAATTCTCAACCCCAATGTATATTCTCTATGATTTTGTACTGAATGAGAAAAAACTCCCAGAAGATTGCATACCAAACAGCAGAACCTCCTGTTCTCTGAGATTGATGTATGTTTATAAGGAAATCCAGCGTGCAATTTTCAAAACCTGCAGGTTCATTGTAAGTTAAACCATGTGGCCTCCACTCAAATCATTCCTTCCTTTCAAAATCACTCATCAGAGCTCCCAATTGCCCTCTTCCCTTGAATCTTTCTGCACTGATCTGTTCCCGCAAGGCCCCAGCTCTATGCTGGTGGAGTCCATTGAGGGGGAACACAGTGGATGCACCAGGCATCTTGGTGTCTCCTTCTGTCACTGAGGCAGCACTACAATGCCTTCCCAAACATTGTACTTCATTTGTTTGTCTTTTATTCTTTTTTATTTTGGATAATGCATGTATAAATAAAAAAAGAATATGTTCCTCACAAAATATAAAATATAGAGCATGTTTTAAGTGTGCATAAAAACCACCTGGCAGGTTTGATAAAAATATAGATTCTTGGCTTCGTTCTAGAACTGTTGAATCAGAACACCAATGGGTATGTATGGATTTACATTTTAAATTTGAGAACTTCTTATAAAGGCACTAATATCATTTTTAGATCATTACAAGAGTGAGGAAAATACTCTTAAAAGGACACAGTTCTCTCCATAACAAAGCACACATATTTTGCAGGTGAACACTGCTGAACAAATTAGAATCAAGAATATCCAGCCTTTGGCAGATGTTAAAATTTTAAGTGCTGTATGTCATCAACAATTTAAACATTTTGTTTTAAATAGAAAAATGCAGCTTTTGTTTTATTACCCTGTTTTTTTTTAACTATAGTCATGTAGGATCATATAAAGTCTGAAGGTCAATATGTCATCATTTGAAGTTGACGTCTGACCTTAATTCTCAGGCAAAAGAAATACAGCGCAACTAAGTAATTTGCTGTCCATTTCTGAAATATTTTGGTCGGTTCATTTTCGCTCTGCCCAGGCTTCATTCGTCTCAAGATTTGCACAGGAGCCTGCTAGAGGGCCTCAGAGTTATTAAGTGCCAATCTAAAAGCCAATTTAGGATTAGCCAGTTTAACCAAGTCAGCTCAGGGTTTTACTTTGGGAAAGCAAGAGCAGCAGCTCCGCTGGAAGTGAGGATTGTGAGGCTGAACGGCCTCATCGGCGTCCCGGTAGCCGCGCGCCCCAAAGGGTGCGGACGAGGTCGTGCTCATCCGGGAGGGAGGGATTACCTGCGGCTCAGGCGACACCGCGCCTGGGCCCGCTCCCCCCGCCGCCGCGCCGCCAGGGAGCCGCCACATCAACAGCATGAATATTGGATGAGGCGCTCCTGTGTATCAATTAGTACTTTCTAGGGGAGCTTGCCATAGAATATTATGAGATAATCACTCCAAAACCACGTTGAAGGAGGGCGCACGTTTGGAAGTGTCAGAGCAGAAATCCGGACCTGAAAGGGTGCTCTGCCTCGAGCCTTATTACTTAAATACCGGAATGTATTTACTTTGTCCCCCTTGAGACTGCAGTGTTTTCTCTGCAGTAGAAACAGAGAAGGAAAGCTTATGGTAAATGCCTTTATGTCATGGTCGGAAGTGTTATTTCTTTGAGTCAAAGACTGTGTTTCCAAAGTGAGCCTACCCCTTCAGTGACTTACAGTGTCGCAGAAGTACATTCGAAGAGGCTCATTTCCTGGGGATGCTTGAGCGCGTGAGGGCATGGCTCAAAGAAATGCGTTTGTTTGAAAATGGGAGAGCAAAAGATTTTCCTTCGAGGACGCAGGGGTGTGCTTTTGGAAAGTGTGTGCTGTGCCTGTGAAAAGTTATCTGGCTCCTTGAACAACTCTGTAGATAATACCGATCTCACAGAAGCCAGGCAGTCCTAAAATAGCAGGAGCATAGTCAACCAGTAAGGATGGCATAGGATTGTTATAAGTGGTAGTGAGTGGGACATATGATGGTTTGCTAACGGATCTAGAGTCTCCCTACTCTACACTGTGGTTCGGAAATCAGCACTGCAGGCATCACTTGGGAGTTTCTGACACGTGCTGTATCTTGGGCCACACCCTAGACTTCCTGACTCAAAAATCTGCATTGAAACTAGATCCCCATTGTGGTTCATATGCACCTTAAAGTTGGAGGTGCTTTGCTCTAGAAAACGACTATACCTTCCATGAGTTCCAGGGTACATTTCAGATTTTATTTTGTAGATAAAGGTTAAAGAAAGATTTTGAACACGGGAGTTATTTTAGAAAAAGTTGTAAGATATTTTGTATTAAAATTTGGATATATATGTATACATACATGCATATATATACATATGTATATAAAACTTATAAAAATGATTAAAATCTTTCAGAGTATTAACAGCCATGTAGGATACTTGAATTAAGTATTTAAATGTCATACTTTGTTCTGTAGTTTCTTGTATACTAATTCCTAGAATATCAGGGCTCCTTGCTCCTAGTTTCCAGGAAGCTGAATGGTTCCAGAAATGTAATTCTCAGGCAACATTTTTATTAACTAGCAGTTCAACAGAGGCTTACTCCAGAGATGCACATGTTAACCTAGTCACACCTAAAAGAACCTGTCAGAATTGTGAATGCATCATGAAAAGCATCAAGTAAAATGGTAAGATGGAGAAGTTGGAGAGAATTTACAAGAGACAGAGGCGGAGAGAGAGAGAGAGAGAGAGAGAGAGAGAGAGACAGACACTGATTTTTGACAGAAAAATAGACCCAGAACACACACAGATGTCCTCCACTACCCAAATTCTGCTTATTCAAATTCAAGAATTTGATGAATTCCAATAGCCAGGGATGCTTGCAGTAACACAAAACACTGGGTAGAAGAGAGGAGGTGGTGAAGGGATCATAACCAGTCCCACTTACCTAGAAGTTTGTTGATAGAGAATTAATTGAATATCAAGAAAATAATTTGCCCCAGCCATCCTTCCTTTATGAATCATAATGATGACTTGTTACAGCACTGAATGTGACCCATAACTCAAGAGTGTGAGCTTACTGAGCTTTTAATCTGTAGCTTCTTTTCTTCTGTGCCTTCAGTCCTTTCCCCCATGAGACTGTCCTCTCTTAGTTGGAGGTGAACACAGCAGGGCCAGGGCTGCCTGATGGATGTAAACCTGCTCCAGAACTGTGGATAGAGCTGGTGTGGGAAACCATCCATGGAGGACTGTCATCTATGCCAATCCTACCTCCTTTAGACACTGAAAAGAACAATTTTCCTGACTCAACTAACATGCCATATTGATTCTCTTAACCTAACTGATTCATGTGCAAGGCTGATTCTCTACAATGATAGCAGCTAATCTAACTAAAAACACATATCTAGCAACAGCACTCTTCCTAAGTCTGCTATCATAGTTCCATAAGCCTTACTTTGTTCAGCAGTCATTCTTGTAGTGGCCTTCTAAAGACATATTTCTTTGATGGTGTTGTACTACAAGAAATAGTTTAGAGACCCCATAAGAAGCTGTGTCATCCGAGCAGGCTACTTAACACCTCTTTGGGCTTCAGTTCTCTCATGTATAATATGAGGATAATATTAATGTCTACTTCATAAGGCTATTATGAGGATTAAATGGTGTGTTTTGTGTGTATGTATGGTATGCATATGCATCTACAGTACTTGGCACATTTACTTACTGTGTTTCATAAAGATTTGTTGTCATTATTGTCAAATCTCAGTTCCCCAAATATTATTAACACAACCTGTTGATAAGAGAAAGTTGAGTTTATTGCTAACTGGGTAACACAACCTCAACAGAGCTTTGACAGTGTTTTGAAGGAGGAACAAAGCAAGGTCAAATTGGAAGCTTGGTTTCTAACGTGCTTTTCAGTTAGGAAACTTGATTAGAACTGGGTGAAGATTAGGATACAATTGTTCAGCCCTGCTTTTGATGCTTTCCTTTAAAGACTTTGTCTTTAGGGACGTTCCTGTAATGAACAACCAATCCATTTGTATTGGCAAGTTTCCTGAAATAGTAGTCACATCCATGCGGACAGCAAATTTGGGGATGGTGAAGATGGAGAAGGAGGTGGTAGGTAGTTTCAGTCCTCAGTGTCAATCTACACATGTGGGAAGATAGTTTTGGTTGTGATTATTGTTTATTCTTCTTCATATTATTATTATTGCATTTCTCTGAATAAGAACAGGTTAGTTTACTATCACAATATTCAAATTACTAGGGTAATCTGTTTTTACTTTAATCACCTAGGATACATGAAAATCTTGAGAAATCAGACAAAACGGAGGAAGTTGCTGGGAAGTCAGATCTGAGTAAAGCCATAATGTGGGGAACTCCAAGAGGCACTGGAAGAAAATAGAGTGGACGTAATGAGTAGTGAGATTACATCAGGAACAAACTAGGCCTATAGCACAATTTTCTTTACCATATCATCCTTTCTTCAACATTTAATTGCTTACATTGGGTTTGATTCATAGATAACAAGAAGTTTCAGCCATTGTATTTGTTTTGTTTTCTTTTTCCTTTGTAGCCACTGGGGTATATGAAAAATCCTTTGAGAAAGGCAATGCAAAAAGCTTTATTAGAAATAATTTTGACACTTGCAGGTAGATATGTTTAGATATATAAAGAGAGGTAACATAGCTACAAGTAGAGGGTAAGTGCTTTGGACCCAAGTGAATCTGCCTTCAGATTCTGTTTCTAGCACATACTAGCTGTGTGGCCTTGCACATGTCATTTTACCTCCCAAACTTTTCTTTCCTAAAATGAGACCACAATATCTACTTGCAGAGATATTTTTTTAAAATAAATAATTAAGCAAGTAATTTCAATAAATTATAGCTATAATAAATAGCTCAGATATATTTTAAATTTTATAGCTTATATCTATATATGCATTCTTGCTTATGATGTAAAACCATATCATTGTATGTAGTTGTGATTTGTATACTATATAAATACAAATTCATAATTGCAATACATATATGCTATTTTTATTTTAATAAAACTGAAATCTTCTTCTTATAATACACTCAACATCACAGAATTTAGTTTTACTGGACAATCATAACTGATATATGCACCTAAAATTTCATCTATCTAGCTAGTGATTCTATTCTTATTTATACTCAGGGTATTCCATTTAACATCAGTTATTGTTATTCACTTCCTCAGATAATAATATTTGCTTTTGAGCTTTCTCCATTTTCATAATATTACAAATTCTAGACTACTAAAAAAAATCTGAAATTATTTCAAAACTTTTTATAATTACTAATTCAGCTACAGAATTTTTAAAAGGAAAACTTATTTGGGCTTGTAACTGACTATTTATAGCAAATAAATACAATGTCCACATGCTCAACTAGAAGAATTAATTTATAAAAGAGATTTCAAAGGATCTAATAATAAAATCATTAAAAGGCAAACTACAATTCTAATGTCAGATTTTACTTTGGGGGGGTGTCTTGATGTTAGGTAACAATATAACTATGTTTGTCATCTCCTATTTTTATTTGAGATAAAAATTTTTCCCAAAAAGATTTATGATGAAAAAGGATGAAATTGGCATCCTAAAAAACTGGCATTTTTTTGAACATGTATATTATGTTGAAACTGAATAGCAATGGTGTTTTTTTCTCCTTCTCTTCTTTTTCACGAGAGGTGCCCAAAGAGCCCATACATCCAGGTAGCCTTCAGATACAGTGTCAGAGAGCCCCCATTTCAATCACTCCTGGATGATGAATGAGGTTCTTTTTCTAAACAAATAAGCACTTCAGAGGGTTACCCTTGACAGGGTTGTTAATCCACACAGCCTTCCTTATCACTACAGAATTCAAGGGCTGAAGTTTTACAGGATCCCTGCACTGCCTGGCTCGTGGACAGTTGTCTGGAAGCTGCATCATGGCCCATGGCAACACTTTTCAAAGAATAACCAGGCTTTGCTCATCTCTTCAATGTTCCCTCTGCTTCCAGATTTGGTTTTCAGCTAACTTGGGGTTTTTCTCTTAGAAAATTCAAATCATTTGTATCATATATGCAGCAAGTAGTTAATATGCTTCATTAACATAGATGTATCTTCTCTCAAGAAAAGCAGCTTGTCGACATAAATTCTTGTTTGTGCAAAGAAAATAAAAGACAGAGAGGTTAAATGAATGGTTCTGGTATTACAAGAGCAAAACTAGAAATAACAATCGCTGGTTTCTAGTATATGAAACACAGAGACAATCTCCATCTCTTATCAGCTATGTATAAATTTCCTACCAAAACTCTCTGGCTCTTGACTTTGCTTTCATTGACATCTAGATTAAAGGTCAGCATTTCTTTCACATTCCAGAAGCTATTAGGAATCAGCTTCAACTTATATTCCAGTTAAGAATTGATGAGTTGACCTTAATTCAATGAGGTTCAACAAATCCCTCAGTAGCATCACTCAAAATATTGTGTACAGATGATGGTTAAGTCAGGAATTCTTTAGCTAGCATATACTCTCTTGATATTTAAAAAGTATTAGTATATATTTTTTCAATAAAAGTCAGAAGTTAAAAACCAGTTTGCCTCTGTAAATGATTAGCAGGCACTTCAGACCTCCCCCATCCTCTCCTATTCTTCCATTCCCACAGTTCAGTACCACAGGAGATATGTAGAAATAAAGAATGCATATTTTTTATCCTAGTCACAAGCCTAATGTCTTAAAAGGTTTAGGAGAGGCATGTGACAAAGCCTGTTTGAAAAGCAGAGCATAATGTGTTTTCAGTTTACAAATTATAAAATATTCAAAAGCACAGGCTAACACCAAGGAATTGGTTACTGCTAGGTATCTGGAACTGTTTTTTTCTTTCTCTTATCTGCTTGCTTTCTCTTTTTTCCCCCCATTAACAGCAAAATGCAAATCAAATGCAAATGAGATGCCTTAGACCTAGAAGATAGGAAGGAAAACAATTGTGCCAAAAAAGAGAAAGAATATGGGGAGTCCCAATGAATGATTATCAGACAATTTGTTTAATCATAGGATTTTTTGATTGACTTCATCCTAGAATGTTTTTTTCTGATTTGCACATTGTTTGAATTTTAAATCTTACAACCCTATAGTTAAGCGACACAGACATACTATTTTGTATTTTGGTTTTAATTTTCCACACAAAAAGCCAAAATATTATAGTTTATAAACATGACTGCTCAGGGAAGAAAGTTTGCTACATTGTTTCAACTTGAATTGCTGCCTAGTAGATAGTACACAAAATGGGCAATCAACTCTCATCATCCTGGTAAAATATGTCATTGCATTTGTTAAGAAGAAAGAGCTAGAATATGCTCTATCACAATGATATTGTGTTTCTTAATACTCAGAATCTGTATGGGTAGCAATTTAAACCTTAAGTTGGGATCTACACACTTTCCTGAAGATTCAATACAAATGAAAGATGAAGTGGGTCATATTAAAATAGCTCCAGAAGATCGTAGCGTAGCAGGAGAGCCCAGTGTTTTCACGCATGCTCATCAGATCAAATTGAAAAGGTTAAAATCTTAGGATCAAGTCTATTGTAATGCTTACAGAAGGGTTTTTTAGATTCACAGAATATCCTTTCATTAAATTTCACAGCCGATTTTTCAAAATATTTGTATTTATTACGAACTAGTAAAAGGGAGGACAGTATGTAGACAGTATGTAGAATCTCAGCATAACTAAATTAGTAAAATATCACAAGCAGAAAGTTAAGGATGAGTCCCAACCTCTCCCAGCCCCTACCCCCTCAACCCTTTATTTTGTGGTTATGTCATACTTTTCTTAGATCATCTTCAATCTTTATGGCAAAGAAAATGTCATAAGACTGTAGTATACAGTGATGTGATGATAGTTATATATATTTTAAAAATCTGTTAAACATCTCTTTTACCTTACTTAAAACTCAGTTCGAAAGATTATCAGTTAGAACTCTATTATTTCATCTCTTTATGAATTTTCTTATTTCAACAAATAGATGAAAATATCTCACTTCTAATGTCAAGTATAAAAACTATTTTATAATACAGCAACTCTATTAGAAGAAGAAAATACTTAATTTTAGATAGATTTTAAGCAATGCCTCTTGTATCAAAATGGATAAAGTGCTGCTCAAAGATAGATGTTAGTGCACCTAAGCTAAACATACAATGGAGACTCTTAAAAGAGATTATGTAAATGAGGGACAATTCCAAAGTAAAGTTTAAAAAAATGAATTAGAGAATTTATCCAGTTCCTAATTCCTTGGTTTCAAAGGTTATGACAAGAACTTGCTTACCTTTTAAAAAAATATATAAAGGGAGGAAAATAATTAATTTCAGGAATAGGTGATTTTTAAACATTGAAGTAGAGAAGATGAAAATTAACAAATTTTTATAAGTATTGGAAAATATTTCAAAAGAATGTTTAAAACGAATTAGAGTCACCTTAGAAGTAGCTGCAAGTTTACAGCCTTCAAGTTTTGCTATGCAAATGAAAGGATATCTTATAAGATACTTATCTTTGCTCTTAAGTCTTTCTATATAGTCTTTAGACTTTATTCTGTTGGATAAACTAAGTCTTATGAAAAAAATGACTAGTTTCTTTAAAGAATTGCTATCTGTCTCTAGTGAGTTTACTTATAGTCTCTTATCTTTGAGTAAATAAATGATTGGATAGTTATATTGCCATCAATGACATTTTTCTGAGAAATTACAACTGAAGAGAAAGCATTGAGCTTGAGGTGTTCAGATAGAAGCGTATTCCTTTCCAATAATCAGGCAGATGCACATCTCAATTGCTCTTTATTTTTACATATCTATTGACTAGGACATTCTGCTAAGGAACAAACACAGCAGCATCCATGAGAAAGCTATCAAGTGTGATGTAACTGCCCCATAGAGAGATTGTGTCCCTTGTTTTCCTCCCTCTGTTATCTTGCTAGACAAATCTCTCCAGCCTTTAATTGCAGCCTTGACTGTGCAATAATTAACAGTTTGGGTTGAGAGCAGGGTCTTTAAAAAAAAAGCCAACTATGTAATAGATTAGACGTTTTCAATATATACCTCAATTTAAGTATGGAATTGATTTATAAAATAGAAATTGCTTGGCAACTGTCATTTAATGGTCCACTTGGACCCTGTGGGAAAGCATTTTGATTGATTGAATATTCCTTAAAGTAAATGCATGAAGTTGATTTAATTGATATCAGAGTCATTCAACATTTATCGTTAGAGTCAATCTATGTAGCTGGATAGCATGTTCTTTTTTTTTTAAAGATCAACCAAAGGAAAAGAGATTCTCTCTTTGTAGTTCCCCCATAATAAACATTAACTCCTGCATCAGAGACAGGAGGCTGAGGGAAGCCTCCCAGCCCAGTTTATAGTGTACATGAGGTACAGACTGCTACTGAGAAGCTCAGATTAGAAAATGTCCTTTAATAATGAAGTCAAATAAGCTCCAGATGAGATAATTCACTGGGTTTTTATGAGTTACATTCACATCTAATGAGATTTTATTATAGGACAAAGTAAAGTAGATAAATCAAACAAAAACATTCTCCAAAATAAAATGAGAAACTGACTTCATAACATACTTCTGTCAGACCTACTTTAAATGCGTGCAAAACGCTGTGAATCCTGATGGAAGAAGGAAATGAGACAAAACAACAATGACAACAACAACACCCCAGAGTCATTCTCATCTCAGTGCTCTGATTCACACTGCTTCTGTGGCCCAGCAAGCCCTACTTTTTTTTTTTTTTTGTATTGGAATCTCACTCTGTCGCCCAGGCTGGAGTGCAGTGGCACAATCACATCCACCACAGCCTCGACCTGCTGGGCTCAGGTGATCCTTCTGCCTCAGTCTTCCAAGTAGCTGGAACTGCAGGCACACACCACTATGCCCAGCTAATTTTTTTGATTTATTGTAGAGATGAGATCTCACCAAGTTGCCCAGGCTGGTCTCGAACACGTGGACTCAGGCAATCTTCTCACCTCAGCCTCCCAAAGTGCTGGGATTCTAAGTGTAAGCCACCATGCCCGCCCTAAGTCCTACTTCTAAAATGTAAAGATCGGTTCCAGGCGAAAGCAAATACCCATCTTCTTTGGGGTGAAAATAAAAAATAAAAAATAAATGCATGCAAAAAAGAAAATAGTTTATTTTTACAAAATAATTTAGCAACAGCAAAGTAAAACTTAATAATTTTCTTAATGAACTCTTTTTAGTGGTATGATGATAATATTACAGGATGTTTTTTCCCAAAGGAAGTCTTCATATAGCGAAGGTTTATTTTCACAAGGAGATGCTATGAAATTATATCTCTTCATACATATGAAAATTTTACACTTGATTCAATGTGTTTTCCTATTATAAAATAAAATTGCATTTTTAAAGTAATATATAACTTTTATAACTAAATTTGTTTCTAGATGTGTATGGGCACATTTGTGTATGTATGTGTGGTTGTTTATGTGTATGTTAGTTGATTGAGTTTAGAGAACATAATAACTTTGTTTCCACTTAGGAGAAAACCTAAGAATAAATTTCTTTTCATCCTATCTTAAACTTGAGTTATACTGTGAAACTGATCTCAACTTTTCATCAAATTTGGCCTTTCTTGAACAACACCCCTAGACCTAGAGCAAATAAAGATGGGTCAGGTGTTGGGTAGTGCAAGAGATTAAGTGACCTCTTCTTGCTGACCATCATAACCACCATTTGAACCACCGTTGGCTTCAAGGACCATGTGAACCTGGGATTTTAGAACTTAAAAGTGCCATGTACTAAAAACGCAAGAAGTACAGCTTCACAATTTATTAGGCATGCTTAGGACTGGCTAACTAATTTGTGGGACTCAGTGCACAGTGAAAACGCAGGGCAACAACAGAGCATTAAACCAAGCACAGGGTCCTCTTGCTTGGGGCTTTGTGTGACTACAGTGGTCACATCACACACATGTGAAGCCAGCCCCAGGTGCTGCAACTTGTAAGAAAGGAAGAGCTTAATTTGCATGAGTAACTTCTCCATGCTTCACATTATTCTCCATCAAATAGTCTCAAAGCACAAATCTACATCTGCATTGATTGCATATCCATTCAGAGACCTTTTACCTGGCCTCTGTTTGTGTGGCTTCATATCTTTATGACATGGAATGAACAGCTTGGCGCCACGTTGCTGTTATCCATTAACCATTCCTGTTTTCCTAATCATCTTTGACTCCATCTTTCTCTGTCCTATCTGTTATTGTCTTCGGAAAAGAGATGTGAGGTTTCCTTAGCCTGTTCTGGTTTACATGACATGATTTGTGTATCTGCCTACAAGAGTTTCTCAAATGAACCCTGTGCATTATCTTCTTTCCCCAGCCCCTCCTCCTCTGAAGAAAGAAGAAAAAGGTCATACATCTGTAAAATGACAGCACTTATGAAAAATGAGAGTTTGGCCCACAGGGCTCTCATCAGACACAGACTCATCTGCTGTGCCACAGACTCTGCTCATTTCCTTCAGAATCAGACTGCAGTTAGAAACAGGAAACACCTAATAAATTGCCCAGTCTATCAAATTAACAAAGCATAAAGAAACTCTCTAGGTAATCAATGAGTATTGCTTACTTAAAAAATGCAAGTGTCAAGCATAAGGAACCTAGAAATGTAACCATACTTTTCTCTATAAAACAATTTTAAGATGTCTTCCTAACTTTAGAAATGAAGAAGTGTACTCAGAGAAGATATGAAAAATCAGACATTTTACCTAATTTTCTGTCGCAGGTAGACTTAAAACATTTCAAAAGCAATGTAAAATTTGATCATATAATCATTGCTCTAGGATATTTGGGCATACACATTTTAAAAAGCAAAATAAATAAAATATACAACAGTCATACAAGTGTTAGGATTCCCAAGGTAACTCCCTTTGTGTGAAACTAATCAATTCTATTTTTATGAGAAAAAATCTCACTATTATGAAAATATTTTATCATAGCGATATCTAATTGCCAAGAGCTGCTTGTTTTCAGTGTTCTTGCCCAGAGTGAAATCAGTAATGAACCATGAATCAAGAGGAAAGTTTCTTGAGCTCTATTTTGAAATAGAAAAATACAAGTGAATTTAAGTTCGAGAAAAAATATATTCTTATGCAATCATAACCCTTTCCATCCTACTCTTATCATTTTTCTCTCCATGAAGAAATAGAAGGAAACATTCTAAAAATACTTTGCCCTTATTTCCTTTAAAGCCTTTGAAAATCTAATCTCTCTAATGCTTATGCACTCTTGGAATTATTCTTAGCCTTGAAACAAGCTTCTAGGAAAATGTCAAGAAAATAACTTCAGAAGTGACAAATATAATCTCTTGAATTTCTAAGTTTGAACAAACTCATTAGGAAGACAACTTTTATTTAAAGACAGAATTCAACTGCTCTGTCCCTCAGAAGTAGCACAAAATGTTTCTACCATCACTCAAAGACATTTTACTGTTCAAATCAAGGGTGCACATCACCAAGAGAGAATATGGAGATATGGATAGCGTATCCTGTGCATGAGTGACCCCTTCAGGTGCTATGTGGAAAAGGCTATTCTGTGCACCAAGTAAGAAGGGTCTCTTTCACTCTCCCACTCTGTGCACAGAATATATAAATGCTAAGAATTTTCAGGGGAAAAAGAGCTGAGAGAGAAATTCATTCAAAAGTTCTCTAGGAATAACAATTGTGATTTTTCATGATGAAGAAAATGCTTTAACCAATGCATTTCATATACCATTCATATATATATTAACCACAAAATATTTTTGAATACCACCTGCAAGGAATTATGCTATAAATAAGGCAACCATAGTAGTCAGAATACAATGTCAGGTTCCATTTCAAGTAATTCATGTTCTGGCCCTGTAAGTATAGTAGAATTTATCCATATATATCTGGATTTTTTCCCAGAAAATATGGTTATGACAGATACAATAAGGCCTCATTCCTGCATTTAGAATTTGGAACGAATTACAAACTGCATGAAAAAATAAGTTAATAATTAAGCTAGACTTGTCAGGGAAAACAATTTATAATCCTCATAGTATTGGATAAATGTCTGAAGTTACCTGAACAGTGGGCTGGCAAGAAACAGCAAGTGTAAACATCCCTTAGTATATGTCCTGGGGATTGATTGGTTCCAGGACAACCCCACACACCTAAACCACTTCACATGGATACCAAAATCTGGGCATACTTAAGTCCCATAGTTGGCTCTGTGGAACGCAGATAGCTCAGCAGAACCAGCAGATCGGAGAAGTCAGCCCTTGATATACACAGCTTTCACACCCTAAAAATCCTATACTTTGGATCAGTATTTGGTTGAAAAAAATCCACATGTAAGTGGACCACGTAGTTCCAACCTGTGTTACTCAAGGATCAACTGTATTTGAAGCTGTGACAGTTTTGTCTCTGGGAAAACTGTAATGACTTTATAGTTGGAATCAAGCAGAATGATCGAGAATTCAAATGCTGAAGGGGGAGACAGTGAACTGAGTCCAACTCAAGCTGATACATTCTGGGCATTGCATTCTATAAGGTGGGGTCATAATGATGTCACTTCTGACTGGTGACACGTTATAATGATGTGAATCTGGAAAGTAGTAATACCTGTCTGTAGGCAGGTAGAGAACTTGGACCTCGTGCAGCAGTGAAAGAGGGAATGAGGCCAAAGTGGCTGGAAGTTAAATATAGAATTTGATGAGCTGGAATAGAAGGAATAGTGATGGTAGGGCCCAAATAGGCCAGGTGTTCGGGACAAGATTTTATCTTGGATGGTACTGGACTACATACTACTAACCATGGGATCCATACGAAGTTGGCTGGAGAAAAGGCAAACTGTTGCTCTTCCATAGCTCACACACTGAATACCAGATTCAAAGTTTGGAGCAGCAGAGTGATTTTCTATCCCACCTTTGCTGCTAGATTTTACGGTCCCATACAGGCACTCAGAGTTGACTTCCATTGTCTCAGTAACTATGCCAAATATTGGACAAAATGAACCAGTGGGAATGGACACATAGAAGAGATTTGATTTGAGTCTTCGAGTAAGGGTGACATTTTGAAAAGAACGTAGAGAAATAGGAGGTTTTCTAGGGGAGAAACTGATATTGCACGTTGTATTTGTGAAGCAACATAAATATGGTTGTTGGACATTCTGCCAGTCATCAACCTCAATAGCCAATGCTTTTATATATGAACGATAAATATATAAAATGATTATATGATTGATACAAAGATTTCAAAAGCTTCCTGAATAACTTTAAAAAATTAAATTGCATGTTAAAATATAGTTTTTATATCAAACAGAACTGGACACTATTTAAATACTTTAAGAAAATCAGCCGGGCTCGGTGGCTCAGCCTGTAATCCGGCGCCTTGGGAGGCTGAGGTGAGTGGATTGCCTGAGCCCGCGGGTTCGAGACCCACCTGGGCAACTTGGCGAGACCTCATCTCTACAATAAGTCAAAAATTAGCCGGGGGTGGTAGCGCATGCCTGTAGTTCCAGCTACTTGGAAGGCTGAGAGGGAAGGATCACCTGAGCCCAGCAGGTCGAGGTTGCGGTGGCTGGGAGCGGCCACTGCACTCCAGTGTGGGCGACAGAGTGAGACGCCAACTCAAAAAAAAAAAAAGAAAGAAAATCACAAAACTATAACATTAAATTTAGTACATCATATGGTCTTGTGTGCTTGGCTCTGTCCTGCTATCATCTATAGCAATTATTTTGCTCAACATATAAGGGAATCCTCATCAAAAATTTTGAATG
>CAUYQG010172604.1:0-11519 GCA_963574415.1 Tarsius wallacei
AAAGATGTGGAGTAAAGTCAGAATTGGACACATAATTGGTCTATGTACAGGTGAAGTTTGGCCCTCTCAATGGTCCTCACTTCACCTGGCTTAGGGTCAGGTACCATTATTGATGTTAGGTGTTTTCCTTCCCTCCCACCCCGCAGTGTCCTGCTACTGCCAATCCCTTTCTTGTAGTATTGCATTCAATGTTAAGGATCCACTAATGAATGAGGACATCTGGTACACAGCTCCTTGTTTCTGTGATAAATCACTGAGTATGATAGACTCAAAATCCATCCATGTTGCTGTGAAATCCATAACTTTGTCCTTCTTTAGGGCTGCATAATATTCCATCATGTATACGTACTACATTTTTTTATCCAGTCCACTTTCAATGGGCAGCATGGTTGGTTCTATGTTTTTGCTATTGTAAATAGTGCTGCAATAAGCATGTTTGTGCAGGTATTTTTTTGTAGAATGATTTGAGTTTCTCTGGGTATATTCCCAGAAGGGGGATTGCTGAGTTGCATGAAAGGTCAATTTTTAGATCTTTTGGGAATCGCCCCACTGTTTTCCACAGAGGCGGTACTAATTTGCACTACCACCAACAGTATAGAAGCATTCCATTTCCCTGCATCCTCTCCAGCATCTGTTGTTTTTTTAATTATTAATGATGACCATCCTGACTAAAGCTAGGTGCTATATCACTGTGGGTTTTTTTTTTTTTTGAGTCAGAGTCTCATTCTGTCACCCAGACTGGAGTGCAGTGGCCGCTCCCGGCCACCACAGCCTCGACCTGCTGGGCTCCAGCAATCCTTCCGCCTCAGCCTTCCAAGTAGCCGGAACTACAGGCGCGGACTACCACGCCCGGCTAGTTTTTTTGATTTATTGTAGAGATGCGGTCTTGCCAAGTTGCCCAGGCGGGTCTCTAACCCGCGGGCTCAGGCAATTCACTCACCTTGGCCTCCCAAAGCGTGGGATTACAGGCTGAGCCACCGAGCCCGGCCTCAGTGTGGTTTTAATTTGCATTTCTTTGACGACTAGAGAGGTTGAGCATTTTTTTCATGTATCTCTTGGCCATTTGTATGTCTTCTTTTGAGAAGTGTCTTTTCTATATTTTGCCCACTTTTTAATAGGGCTGTTTGTTTTTTTCCTTTTGGCATGTTTGAGTTCCTTGTAGATCCAGGATGTCAGGTCTTTGTCAAACATACAGTGGGCAAATATTTTTTTTCCCATTCTGCTCATCTACCAGTACACTAGTCCTAAATGCAATTTCTCACGTAGAGTCACAAATTATTCTAGATGTTTGGCTAACAAGATCTTTGACTATCAAACTAGTTGATCTTCTGTCAGGAAAAATCCCTGAGCATATCTAGTGATGAGCTGCTTAGCAGTTTATTTAATTTCAGCTTATTTCAGGAACCCAGGTCTCATTACCAGAAATATTTTTCATTTATTAAGTTTTCTTATTTATTTATTTAACTGTTAGTTTCCTTATAACTTTATTATTCAATTATTTGAATTATTTTTTTCTGGAACAGCCCAAACTTTGATCTTCTTTAAGTATCTTTATCAAAACTGAAATTAAAGTTTATATATATCCATAAATAAATTTTTAGAGGTAGAATATAGGACTACAGAATTTCAGAATTTGAGGAAGTTATGTTTGATTTCTTCATTTGTATTTATATTCAATTTTCTTTATTTTTTGCCTCACAGATGATAAGTATTTTTTCACCTTGCTTATTTTTAAATATCTAAAGAATCTCTTCTAGAATATAAGAGCTGAATTGCCACCAAAATACCAAAATACCAAAATACAAAAAACAAATAAAAACATGAAGGCTTAAGAAGTTTGAATTTACACACACTTACATTCTCTATAAAATGAACCATTATATAGGAATATTCAAGGTCATTTAGTCTAATTAGCAGTACAGTTAATCAATATGCCCTGAATGCAGTGAATGCCTATAGAAATAATTGAGCTAATTGTCTTTAGGGAATCCGTGTTGCAGATTTCTTTTCCAATTTGCCATGCTGTGTCTGATGCTGCCGTTTCCCCTCCTCTATCTAGTTGTTTTTATTTATTTATTTATTTATTTGTAAAATCAATAAAGATCCAGGTCAAAATTTAAATTAGATTGTTATAGGAACTCTAACTCTATTCTTTGGTCTTCCCTTTTAACCAGTCCACCTGTCTTTTTTTCGTTATGAAAGTTTTGGGCTTAGTTTGAATAAATCATCATCATTGTGGTTCTACTAGCTTGCTAATGAGAGCAAAGTGAAGGTGCATGCTGGCCAGAGAGTTTTGATGGCAAACTGCATGTAGGTTAGGGCATGCATGCTGAGAACTGCTGTATGCCTGAGGGGCTGTCTAATAAATTTGGGCCCACTACTCTCCTCAATTATCTTTGGAGGGGAGGATCACTGGCCCAGATTGTCAAAAAAGAAAAAAAAAAAAAAAGGAACAATTCCAATGTGCAGCGCTTGGGGATGAATGTAGAACACTCTTTCTAGAGGGCATACAGAAAGGTCAAGGCCTCATAACTTTTCCTTTTACCTTTCTCACAAGTGCATAATCAGAATAATTCTTGTGAGACTTTTTTATTTTTGGATTGAAAACCTGGAATTTTATTATCAAATGAATCAATAAGAATAGCTTCTGTACGTTAAAAATAGGCTAACATTCATTATATCAGACCACCTTGGACAACATATCACTTCAGAGCTGGAATGGACCTCAGAGAAGTTCTATTCCAATGCACACATTTTCTTTATTTTTACATTTTTAAATTTTATTATTTTTATTTTTTTATTCTCATGAGACATTTAATAGGAAGGCTAGAATGATAGTGAAAAGAAATCCTCATGCTTCTACTTTTCTGTGATACTTCCTGAACCCTTCAGCTATCTTTTGCCTATATATAATAGCAAGTACTTTGGGAATAAAAAAACCAACAAATATTAAGTGAATGTCTTAAGCAGGGGAATAATCAGGTCTAAGAGAAAGTTCCTATCCTCCAGTAATTTATAATTATAATTGTAGATTATAAATTATAATTTACAATCTAATTGTAGGAGAAAGGATGAAAGAGTGATGCATAAAAAATTAGGCCCAATCTGTTTTCTTAAAAAGGCAAAAAAAAAAAGTATATGTGTGTTACACCAAAGAAAATTTTATGTGCATTATAATAATATATTAGAACAAGATAAATGTTAACTATTGTGTCCCTCAACTTCACCCATTATCTACATGTTCTGATAATCCCTGTGTTTTAGTTAGTCTTTTTAAGCCTCCAGACTATATTTTCCAGTTTATCTTTTTCTTCTGTACATGCTGTGTTGTTTTTCCCTCTGGGTATTTTCAGGATTTTTATCAATGGTGTTCAACCTTTTGATTATAATATGCATTAGCATTTTTTGTTTCTTTTGATTGGAATTTATTTGGTTTTGATCTATGGATTATATATATTTTTCTATTAAAATTCAAAGCTATTAGGGTCATTGTTTATTCAAATTTTTAAAATGTTTACCAACCCTCTTCTTTTTTTAAGGCATATACAGTGCTTTATTTTTAATGCTCCTATTTTAAAACATAATATTATATACATTATAGAAAGGTATATAATGACAAAAATAATTCCTAAAATATATTAACTTTTGGGCTAAATCATCTTCAGACAAAATCCAATATCCATTTTAGATCGATGTGCACTTACGTATACAAATTCTCTACTGAGGGACCGTAGAAGAAAACTTTAATTTGGGAAGACAGTACCTTGTTCTTGGGTAGAAAGACTCATTTTTCTGAAAAATGTGAGCTCTTTCTATGTTAACTAATTTTACAAAAAACAAATAAAAACATGAAGGCTTAAGAATTTTGAATTTACACACACTTTCTGTCTTTTACTATTGTGGTGGCTTAACAAAAAAATTTTTAGAAGCAAACAAAGTCTTGCCTTTTCAGATATAATGTGCACCCTTTTCTTATATTCTAATTAATGTGTGTTAGGATGCTTGGTATTATTCCGCAGACCAGTTATGTTCTGTTTGTTTTTTAATTTTTTTTTCTTTATGTGTTCTTTATTTTGGATCGTTTCTATGGCTCTATCTTGATATCACTGATCTTTTCTTTCACAGTATTATTATGTTAATTCCATTTAGTGTATTTCATTTCAGATGTTATAGTTTTGCATCTCTAAAAGCTTGATTTGGGCCTCTTAAAATATCTTTCATTTCTTTCCTCAACATGCTCGTGTTTTTTTTTTCCCTTCTTAAAATATTAGTCATTATTTAACATCCTTATTAGTTTTATCATGTCTGTTTCTGATTTGTTTCTATTGGTTGATATGTCCTTTATGTTGTAGTTTTCTGTTTTTTGCCTACCTGACACTTTTTGATTGCATGATAGACATTGTGAATTGTACATTGCTGGTACAATTGTTTTCCTTTTAATACTCTTGTTTTGGTGCGTGGTAAAGTTGCTTTGTTTTAAGATTTGTTTTTAATTTTGTTAGGCTTATAATCTATGAAGAATGCAGCCCGGCTACTTAGGTAATACACTTCTGAAGGCTTTGCTCAATGCTTCATCTATTATAAGATCTTTTCACTCTGGCTGGTGGGAGCACAAGTCCTGGTGCTGTGTGCTTAGGGAAATTGTTCTGACTACTCAATTCCAAGAGCTTTTCTCTACTGTGTAGTTTCCTCAGTCACAGACACAAATGGATGCCTCTGTAGATTTCTAGAGCTGTCCTTCTGTGAAGCTTCCTCCTCTCCTCTGCTTTGTCCTATAAATTCTAGCTTCTTGGTTTTCTCCCAGCTCTTACGTCCTTAATAAGGAAGACTGCTCAACTCTGTTCTGATGCTTTCCTCCCCCCCAATCATCCTTCTGCCCTCACTGCAGCCTGCATATTGCCTCTCAGAACATAGGCTTATACAATAGTAGGGTCCGTCTTACTTTTTGTCCAATGTTGGAAAATTGTCATTCCATGTATTTTGTCTGATTTTCTTTTTCTAAAAATTATTTTATTTTAAAATGTGGGGTACAAATGAGGATTAGGTAAATACGTGGTCATCATACAGGCAAAGTGTGGGTACCCTTACTTATGTTATGTGCCCCCCACCTCCCTGGTAGTGTCCCATTACTGCCAATCTCTTTCTTATGGTATTATGATAAATGTTCAAGGTCCACTTATAAGTGAGTACATGTGGTACTCAGATCTTTGTTTCTGTGATAAATCAGTGAGTATTATAGGCTCTAATTCCATCCATGTTGCAGCAAAGTTCATAATTTTGTTTGTCTGATTTTCTAGTTGCTATGATAAGAAGGTATATCTGGTCCATGTTATTCCATCTTGACTAGTAAAATCTCTATTGTTGTTTCCAGAAATATAGTTTCTAGTAAAGTTGTGCTGATTTGAAAATACACTGTATTACTTCTGTCCTTTGAAATTATTGAGGTTTGTTTTAGGGTCTCTGCTCTACCAATTACTGAAAAGGTGTATTAGAATTCACAGTATTACTATGATTTTTGTCTATTTCTCCTTTGTTATGCCTTAACATTTTCTTTTTTAACCTAGAATTTATGTTATTAAAATTATTTGTATGCTATTAATGCTAAATTTAATTTTGCTTTCTATTCCTGATGAATTGGAACTTTTGAAATATGAGTGACCACTTTTATTACTGGTAATGCTTTTTGCCTTAAAACTTATTTTGCCTGCTATTAATATAATTTTTTGCTTTCATAACATTATCTTTTTAGACTGTTACTTCCAACTTTTCTCTGTGTGTTTTAAATAATTACATGCAACCTTATTCTGTATGTTTTAAATAATCCTATTCTATATCATATCTATATGGGTAATCCAGAATTGTGTATTGATTTTTACGTGTTTAAACTTCAGTCACCTTCAAAGTACTCTCTATTTGATGCAATACACCCATCGAGATGCTTTTTCCACTGCTCAAAATAGGTTTCGAGCTCATCAATTTTGATGCCTTCTAGCGTTTCTGCTGTTTTTTTGTTTCACTTCTTCCACATCAGCAAAGCATTTCTTTTTGAGGTCTTTTTTAATCCAGGGAAACAAACAAAAATGCTAGGGACGGGTGAATAGGGAAGGAGGGGCATGGGGGTCATGCCGTCTTTGGTCAGAAACTATTAGATACTCAATGCAACGTGGGCAGGTGCATTGTCATGGTGGAAGAACCAGTTACCTGTTGGCCACAACCTGGGGCATTTCTTCTGCAAATCATGAAATCATGACTCAACCTTCTCAAAACTTCCAGATAAAAACGTTGGTTGACTGATGCAGAGGAACAAATTCTGAGTGTACTACAAAGGGCTGGCTCTCCAAAAGATAATTCCTGTTTTTTTCTGGGTCCTCCCCCCATATATATGTGTGTATGTGTGTGTGTGTGTGTGTGTGTGTGTGTGTGTGTGTGTGTGGTGTGTGGTGTGTGTGTGAAGTGTTTACTACATTTATGTTAAATATAATTATTGATTTTTAATCTGGTGACTTACGTGCTTTCTATTTGTTCTACTTGTTTTGCATTCCTTTTTTTTTGACTTTTATTTTTAAGTACCAATTATTTTATTATAAAATAAAAATTAATGTAAATATGTATGTTAATTAAATGCAAAGTACAATTAAAATACTTTTTGCTACATAATCTTTGTTTCATTAAAAAATGATACTTATGTTTCTCAACATTTATTTATTTTTATTTTTGCCAGAGAAAGTTCTTGAAACATCTTTATTATCAATTATTTAATTAGACAATTGTATGTCACATAAAGCTAACATAATTTTTATGTTAATTACATGCAAAGTCTAATTAAAATAAGAGTTAATAGCACCAATCAAGATGTTAATATTTTCAAAAGAAAAAGTGAAAAAGAACACATTTTCGCCTTGTATGACATTATTTGTCTTTTAAATATATGTTGCTTTAATTATCACTGACTTTTTCTTAGACTTAAAACAATGATTTCCATTAAACTTAAGTAGGCTATTAAGTATTAAGTATTATTTAAAAAATCACAAATGCAAATAGATTTGTAACTTAAGAATTTATAAACACAAGTGATTACTAAAAATTTTCCATATTAAAAAAATCTAAAAACTTAGGATATAAAATGTCTGAAAATACTACTGAAACACTAGTTTCTTAATTAAAACTTGGCTTTAAAGATGGGATAAAAGATGAATAAATTTTAAACATATAAAAGTTTTCACTCATTAATGAGTTTGCCAACTTGCTTTTAAAAACAAAAAGTTGCAATTCTTCAGATCCTTTTTTTCAGCTTTGTTTTTAATTGACAAATAATAGTTGTATGCAGCCGGGTTGGGTGGCTCAGCCTGTAATCCCGCGCCTTGGGAGGCTGAGGTGAGTGAATTGCCTGAGCCCGCGGGTTTGAGACCGCCTGGGCAACTTGGTGAGACCTCATCTCTACAGTAAATAAAAAAGTTAGCCGGGCGTGGTAGTGCGCACCTGTAGTTCCAGCTACTTGGAAGGCAGAGGCGGAAGGATCGCCAGAGCCCAGCAGGTCGAGGCTGCGGTGGCCGGGAGCGGCCACTGCACTCCAGTCTGGGTGACAGAGTGAGACTCTAACTCAAAAAAAAAAAAAAAAAAAAAAAAAAATAGTTGTACGCATTTATGGGGGTACAATGTGATGTTTTCATGTTTGTATAATTTGTAGAATAATTAAATTAAGCTAAATAATCTCATATACTTGTCATTTTGTGATAACATTTAAAATCTGCTCTTTTAGCAATTTTGATATGTAAAATACACTATTATTAACTATAGTCACCATGTACAATAGATCTCAAAAACTTATTCCTCCTGTCCCTCCTGTCTCGTTAAAAATTTGTACCCTTTAACCAACATTCCCCATCCCTTCCTACCCTTAGCCTCTGATAACCACCTTTTTTTTTTCGAGTAGGAATCTCGCTCTGTCACCCAGACTGGAGTGCAGTGGCACGCTCATGGCCACTGTAGCCTCGACATGCTGGACTCAGGTGATCCTTCCACCTTACTTCCAAATAACTGGAACCACAGGTGTGTGCCACTATGCCTGGCTATTATTATTTTTTATTTACTGTGGAGATGAGGTTTTGCCAAGTTGCCCAGGCTGGTTCCCTGGATTCAGGCAATCCTCTCGCCTCCACCTCCCAAAGTGCTGGGATTACTTACAGGTGTGAGCCACTGCACCCAGTCTGATAACCACCATTCCACTCCAACTTCTATGAGTTCAACTTTTCAAATTCCACATATAAGTGAGATGATACGACTTTTATCTTTCTGTGTCTGGTTTATTTCACTTAGTATGCTTTCCAGTTTATCCAGGTTCTTGCAAATGACATAATTTCATTATTTTTAAAGACTGAATAGCATTCCATCATATGTATATACCATATTTTTCTTTATCTATTCATCTATTGTTGGACATTCAGATTGATTCCGTGTCTTGGCTTTGGTGAGTGATGTTACAATGAACATAAGAGTGCAGATATCTCTATGAGGTGCTGATTTTATTTTCTTTAAGTATATATACTTAGCAGAGAGATTGCAGGGTCATTTGATAGCTCTAGTTTTAGGTTTTTGAAGAACCTCTATACTGTTTTCCATCATGGTGTAAACAGGTCTAAGCTTGTACCACTCATCACACAACAGCCAATAAGAGATAAGATATTGTGGCAGGAAAGGTAACTTTATTGCAGAGAGCCAGCAAACTGAGAAGATGGAAGACGAGCATTTGAAGGAATCATCTTAATACAAATTTTAGGCTACTTTTATGTTAGGAGAAGGGGATGGAGGGAGGGAGTTGAGGTCAAGAGGTAACAATGATCATAAACGTCTATGCAGCATTGAGGATCCAAGGGTGTTATGAATTTTCTTTGACCTTGTCAGTTCACAGTGTTCTTATAAATCTTTAACATAACATTGTCACTTGTATGCCCTCCTTATCTCCTCAGGGGTTAGTTTTGCGAAGGGACTATAATCCTTTCTTTAAAATTAAATTATGTACTCAATTCCTCCTAGAGTTAGTTTGGTGTATATGCAGAGATAAATAATTAACCCAAGAGATATCACTGTGGATGGAGAGGGTTAGGAGCAAAATGAAGTTAATTATACTAGGCCTCCTTTTCATTGTTCATTCCTCAATCTTGTGGGATTAGGGACAACAGGATATTATCTTTCATCTGACTATTTACTGCTGGATGGAGTTGATGAGGGGCAACTGCAACGCTCAGAGGAGGCATTAATTAAGAACAACAGGTGGTTAACTTAGGAAGGACATTTGGTCAGTAGAAAGTACTCTTTTAGGCTTCTGGGTCCTTGTTAATACATTGCACATTGTGTCTAATGAGGGGCTGACTAAGAAAGATGCATGAGACCTCTGGGGATGGAATTACCAACTGACCCCTGAAGGTGATGTGAGAAATAGACATTTTTAAGTCTAATAGTCAAGAGAGTACCTGCTTACATTTTGTATACAGAAAAAACGATAGGATCAGAGTGGTCATGTACTGAATGAGGTTTGGGATGACAAATCCAGCAATGAGTTAGGTCAGCAGAAGGAGCAATAGATTAAGAGATAATAACTAAAAAATCATCTTTCAGGCAAATGAAAATTCCCAAAGTGCAAGGAGAACACACAGTGTATACATTTTCATTTCACTTATCTGTGTGTGTGTGTGTGTGTGTGTGTGTAAGAGTAGCTTTTGATTACCATCCTTGTTTTAAGGTTAAACTATAAAGTAAACTTCAGCAGCACCTTGAGTAGTCCCATCCACCTGGTAGCAAGTAGGTGTCAAGGATCTTGTTCTTGCCAAGTTTTTAGAAGGAACTGCTTTCCTGACTGAAAAAGACATATGGCCATGTCTGTGGGATGAGTGGTCCTGTTTGAAAGCAAACTCATGGACAGAACTTAATATAGTGCTTAGAATCTTAACATGTTTGGCAATTGTTATTATAAAACTCTTAAAGCATCAGTTTGTTTTCCCACCAGCTCAGAAACCTGGAATGGCCTCAGTTTGAGCCTACTTTGGGGAGCCACCCTAATCCACAACAAGGCAATCAGCAACACCTTATCTCAAGTCAAATTAGTTTCTTGACCCCTGTTTACCTTGGGGTTGGGACTTTATATTTAAATGTATTACAGCTAGGCCCCATGCATAGAAAATTACTGAAATCGGTCTCTTGTCTAATCAAAGCTGTAGTTATGGATGGTGGAACAGGGATTTGGGTAGTCAGCATCTGTGAGCTGGGTGAGTTGTGTCAGAACCACAAAAGGGAAGAGGTATAATGAGGTATATCTGATCATTTGCATGTCCTTTTTGCAAAAATGTCTATTCAGATTCTTTGTCCATTTTTAAATTAGGTTATTTGTTTTCTTGCTGTTGAGTTTGAATTCCTTATACATTTTAGATATTAGCCCTTTATTAGATTTATTTCAATCCATGGGTTTTCTCTTTTACGCTGTTGTTTCCCTTGCCTTGCAGAAACTTTTTAGTTCAATGTAATCTTGTTCTTCTATTTTTGTTTTTATTGGTTGTGCTTTTGGGGTAATATTAAAAAAAATTCTCGAGATCAGTATCATTGAGTTTTCCCTTATGTTTTCTTCTTTTTATTTTATTATAGAGATGTGGTGTACAAGTAAGGATTGGCTACACAAATAGGCTGCATGCAGTTGAAGTTTGGGCCTCCAACTAGCCCTCATTTCCCCTGGTAAGGGACCAGATATCCTTTGTGTTGTTATGTGCTCCCTGCCCCCTTCCCTGGCAGTGCTCAGTGCCTCCTATGTTCTAATGTAATTAATGTTCAGGTCCCACTTATGAGTGAGAACATGTGGTATTCTGGTTTTTTTGTTCCTGTGATAGGTCACTAAGTCTGATAGTCTCTAACTCCATCCAATTTGCTGTGAAGTCCTTGTTTTTTCCTTCTTTATGACTGCATAATACTCCATCATGTATATGTACCATATTTTCTTTACCCAGTTCACTTTTGATAGGCAGTAGGGTTCCATGTTTTTGTTATTGTGAACATTACGGCTATAAACACGTACATGCAGGTGTCCTTTTTGTAGAACAATTTATGTTCTTCTGGGTATATTCCCAGGAGAGGGATTGCTGTATTGTATGAAAGGTCAATTATTAGTTCTTTTAGGAATCACTGCACTGCTTTCCATAAAGGTTGAACTGGCTTGCGATCCCACTAGCAGTGTAGAAGCATTCCCTTTTCTTTGCACCCAGTCTAGCATCTGTTGTTTTTTGATTTATTTTTTATTTTTTTTGAGTTGGAGTCTCACTCGGTCGCCCACACTGAAGTGCAGTGGCCGCTTCCGGCCACCACAGCCTCGACCTGCTGGACTCCGGTGATCCTTCCGCCTCAGCCTTCCGAGTAGCCGGAATTACAGGCGTGCGCTACCACACCCGGCTAATTTTTTGGATTTATTGTAGAGATGAGGTTTCGCCTGCCCAGGCGGGTCTCGAACCCGCGGGCTCAGGCAATCCACTCACCTCAGC
>CAUYQG010172607.1:0-10424 GCA_963574415.1 Tarsius wallacei
TGATGCCCCCTCCCAGGACATTCCACCAGTCCTATGATGCCCCCTCCCATGGCCCTGGGACATGAAGACAGTTTTGACACCCCATGACATAATCAGCCAATCAACAATCCCTATCCTCCTGCCCACCAAATTCCCTTAAAAAACCCTAACCTTTGGATTCTCAGGGATATAGATTTGAGAAATATCTCCTGTCCTTCTCACTCAGTTGCTTTGTGATGCTAAACTCTGTCTCTACTGTATTGGCTATGTAAGTCTTGGTTTTTATGGATAGCAGGTAGAAGAACCTGGTTAGGCTGTAACATGATTGCTCCATACCCCCTTCCAATGGTGTTCAGAAGCTTATATACCTTTTGAATTTACACAAAAAATGGGAACTTTGCTCTTGGATCATGGCAAAATAGATTATGGGAGGGGGATAAGAGGGAATCTGGCTAGCAAGGTGATCTTGTTATCTAGGTAGCAGCCCTCAGAGAGAATAGATGATGAATGTTTCTTTCAGACCTTTGAAGGTGTCAGACTCTCAGTTAATCTTTCCTAGATAGGACAAGGAAGATGCTGAAAGCCTGGCTATATCAATACAGATTTTTTTCTACAGATGTAAATCTCCCCCATGAAAGATGGCTTTGCAGGGCTACCTCTCTTTGCAGGCTCTCTGAACAGACCTCTCAAAATATGTCATATAAGTATATTTTGGAGCGAAATATTTTGGTTTCCTTCACATGAAAGATAAAGTGGTCATCTACGCCAAATACAGTTAACAAGTCAAGTGATTGAGTACTAACAGTTGATCATTAGATTTAGCAATATGGGAGGTCTTTGGCAACCTTGATGGACTCGGTTTTGGTAGACTACAGGGGATACCAAAAATATTTCACCCCAAAATATACTTTTTTGTCATATTTTGAGGTGGCTATTCAGAGGATCTACAGATGAGAATAGCCCTGAAAACCTGCCTTTTGTGGAGGAGATTTGCAAATGTAGAGGAAATCCAACTTGGTGAAATTAACAGTCAGACTTTCTCTGGGCCTCCTTTCTCTTATCTGGATCTAAGAAAAATTAACTCAACCACAGGTGACCATGTATTGTCTGAGAACTGCTACCTGTGAGGTTTCCTCTATATAGCAAGACCACCTCTGCCTCACGTCTTTCTTTCTTCCTCCCATAAGCTGTCTGCCATACTCCAAGAACTTATTCTTTCTGCAAACTCAAGTTGGTATAAAAGTATCAATCATCTATCCTTTTCTTTGAGTTTTCCTATTTTGTATGACACCTGTGCACGTGTGTATGTTAGTAAATTTTATATGCCTTTTCTCCTATTGATCTGCCTTTTGCCAGTTGACTTTCAACAAACCTTCAAAAGGTGAAGGAAGAATATTCCTCCGCTTCTATAGGGTGAAGAACTTGTTGGAAAGGGTTCAAGAAAGGAGGACAGAAATTAGAGACAGCTCTTTTAAAGAGTTTTCTCTAAAGAAAAGGAAACAAATGAAGGCTTGATGGAGGAGTCAGAGGAAAGGCAGGTTACTATGTAGTTTCTTATGATGTGAGTAGAATAATGATCAAGCAGAGAAGGAAAACTTGATCATTAAGGGGATAGGGGAGAATTACTGGAGCATTCATCTTGAGTAGGTGAGGAAGAATGGAATGTTAGGCTCAAGGAGCCTCAGCCAGGAGTAAGGTACAGCCCAACAACAGGAAAAATGGTAGATCATGTGGACCCAGGTATAGGTGGGTGGTATATGTATGAGAGGAAATCCCCCCAAAACCCAGAATTTATTTATAAAACAATTGTGTATTTATGTTTACATGTTTAAACTTCAGTCACCTTCTGTATCCTCTCCATTTGTTGCAATACACCCACCAAGATGCTTTTCTACTGCTCTAAGCAGTTTTTGAACTCATCAATATTGTTGCCTTTTAGTGCTTCTGCCATTTTTTGTTTCACCTCTTCCACATCAGCAAAATGTTTCCCCTTGAGAACCTTTTTCATCTGAAGAAATAAAAACAGTCACTCAAGGTAAGATAGGTGAATAGGGAGAGTGGGACACAGGGGTCATGCTGTTTTTGGTCAAAAACTGCTGCTCTCAGCGCAGTGTGGCAGGTGTGTTGTCATGGTTTAAGAACCAGACACCTGTTTGCACAACTCAGGACGTTTCCTCTGCAAATCGTGATGCAACCTTCTCAAAACTTCCAGGAAAAAACTTGGTTGACTGTTTGATTTGGAGAAACAAATTCTGAGTGTACTGCAGAGGGACCATTCTCTAAAAGATAATTCCAGGGTTTTTTGGGGTTTCCCCTCCACATATATAGAGTGATGAAAGCTATGAGTAGATACATACTTAGCAAGATATTTTAGTATGGTAACTTATGCTAGTGTTATGTTTTCTGGAAAATTTTAAAATTTCTGAGAAAAGTTTATCTGGCACATTATTTAATAGTCATTTTGGAAAGGAAATAACCAACAACTAAATGTAAGACATTCAGCAAATGTCAAAGGTTTTATAGTGAAACACTTTTCAATTTTTTTATTTTTATGTGTAAAGATTTTAAAGCATTTTTTATTTAGAGAAGCCAGACAATATCCCATAATATGATAATTCTGCAGACTGTATTATTCACTTTGAGTATAAAGGTCAGTTCCATAGAAAAATATTTTCTACAGAAGCTTCAGTAAAAAGATACAAAGTAACACATTAGAGTTATATAAATATTTTCCTCTTAGGTCATTCTATCTATCTTCTCTCTCTGTCTCTCTCTCTCTGTCTGTCTCTCTCTCTCTCTCTCTATGTATGTCATCTATCTATTATTGTTGCTAACAAAAATCAAACCTTACACACACAACTGAAATTCCCCGTTGCCGTTATCTGCTGGGCAAGCTTCTTTTCCAGAGATAATAACAGTAAAATGTTTTGTACGTATTCTTCTGCTCATTTGCCTGTGGGCTTGTACAATGTGCATAATTATACAGAAATACAGAGTTTCTATTCATGTGTTCTCTTAAAAAAAAAAGGTGCCATATCTTAGATATTGTTCTTTAACTTAGTTCACTCTACTGGAAAATCCTGTCTTGGAAGTCTTTCTGCATGAATTTATATACAACTATCCCAATCTTTTCAACAGATTCTTATCATTCCAGAGTATAGAAATGCCATATTTTGTTTAAATTATCCTACTTTTGGATGTCACATAGGTTGCTTTCGTATTTTCCTGGTGCAAGCAGTGCTTGTCATAACCTCATACTATAAACCTTATATAACCTTCCTTGGGCACAGGCTTTTTAAATTTAAATTTTTATTTTTCCTGAGTAGATATTGTAGAATGCAATGCAGTGGCTTGGTCATAGGGGGGTGCATGTTGTTAGTCTAACAGCTAATGCCAAAGAGTGCTAATGATGGCACTGTTTCACTCTTACCACAAATGTAAATAGAAATGCCTATTTCTCCATAGCTTCACCAATAGTTAATACCATTATTTTATATTTTGTCAACTGTGGTGAAAAGTGATAGCTCACTGATGCTTGAATATGCAAATTCCTAACTACAACTGAGGCCACGCATCTTGACATACATTTTTTATCTGACTTCCCCAACTACCATTGCTCACGTTATTACTTTAGAGGGACTTCTGAGTCAATAATTCCAAGCCATACCAGGAGAATAAGTTCTACATTTTCCAAGACCTGGATTGTCTTTCATGCAGCAACAGAGTAGGTTGTTTGGTCTCAAACCTTGGTGTGCATATGAATCACCTGAGAATACTGTTAAAATGCAAATTCTGATTCAGCAGATCTTGGGTGAAGCTTGAAAATTTATCCTTCTAACAAGCTTGCTGGTCCATGGACCATACTTCAAGGAGCAAGAAACTACATGATTTGTGTATGTAGAACATTTGATTAATTCATATTGAATGATCAAGTCAGCTGCACATGATGCAGATTGCATGGTACCTAGGCTCAGTACACTTGCTTTTGTTTACAAATTCAAGACCACCTCCCCAATCCCCACTCTTTGCCTAAGACCTTTAGTCACTATGTGTCTCACTATATTATAATCGCAATATTACTCATGGTAAAAAGGAATTAAAAATACATAATTTAATCCCTATGGATATCTTTGTCTCCATTGACCCAGTTATAAAATTAACGACTTTTGAGGTCAAAATACTGAATACAGAAAGATATGTAGCTCCTTCTTCCATATCTTTCTGATCAAGGAATTTTCAAGTAGTGTGTAAATTCCTACAGGTACTTCTGTGCACATCTATCTGTCTACCATATCTATTATCTCTCTTTCTCTCTCTCTCTCCCTATCTCTATCTATCTATCTATCTATCTATCTATCTATCTATCTATCTATCTAATCTAACTATCTATCTTATCTAATCTAACTTCATCATCATCTATCTTTAATATTTCACGAGTCTTTATGAAGTCCCCATTCTAATATCTCATTCTAATATATCTAATATTTTTTCTTCTATTTCAACAGACCCTTTCAATTTCATTTAATCTTTACATTTAGTATAATTTAATATTCCAAGATAGGTGGCAGTCAATTTTACATGGGATGAAAATGGACTCACTTTCTTGCCAGTTAACGGCAAAAACAACATGTAGGTAAGGATGTGTTTGGGTCGAGTGCCCAGATTCTTCTCATCACATCACACCAGCCAATTTAACAATCACACATGTGTACACCCACATGCTCTCTAGTCCTATGATCAATGACAGTGTTTAATAGCAAAATCTTCTTGTACTACCTCCTTGATTACTCTGCTAACACTGGCCCTCTTAGCTATTTTTAATAGCCTATTGACATATAATTTATATAAGCTAAATTTCCTGTATTTTGATTGTACAGGGTGATGATTTTTTCATATGTATGTGCCCATGTAACCAATCTTCAAGATATAAAATATTTTCACCTCTCCAGAAATCTTTTCATGTCTTTTTGAGTTGAATTCCCTACTCTTGATCCTAGGAAACCACTGATTTTGACCATAGGGAATGACTGATCTTGACCCCAGGTAACCACTGATCTTTTTTGTGTCACTATATATTATTTGTTTCTTTCTACATTTCATTTAAGTGGAATATAGTATGTTGCATTTTGTGCTTGGTTTCTTTCTTAAGCATAATGCTTTTGATAGTCATCCATGTTAGATCATTCCTTTTTATCACAGAGTAACATTTTGTTGTATTGATATACAATTTCTTTGTCATTCATCTATTGTTTCATAAGTACAGCTCCTATAAGAATTCTTGTGCCAGTCTTTTAGCAAACATATTATTTCATATCTTTTGAGTAAATACCTAGGAATGGAATTGCTAGACCATAGGGTAAGTATCTCTTCCAACACTGATTAATCACTTTAATAAATTTATCTGCCTATTTGAGTCTGAATTCTCCAGTGTTGTATAGGATTGTATACTTTAAGTCTTACCTCCCCTGTAGGTAACCCAGTAGGAGCTACAAGTTTTCCTTCCTTCCTTCCTTTTTTTCTTTTGCTTAAAACATAAATCATAGTGCTATGGGCACATAGCAAATTCTTTTTAGATTATTATTATGTGTTCTATTAATGCTACACCACTAAACACAATGACCCTACATTTTTATCCTCTTTGAGATAAATTTGTAAAGTTGAGTTTCACACTGGATATGTTTCAGGTAGCTATAAATAGCAACAGACTCTTTTCTTTTCTTTTTGTTTTTTACTCTTCTTTAAGTTTTCTGTCATTGGCAACTTTTAAAAATTTGTTTTAGAGTTGTGGGGTACGTGTAAGGATTTGCTATATAATTGTGTGGACAGTCATCTAGCATGTAATGTAACCAATAGATACTTTTCTTTGAATTCATTTGTTTTGGCATCACTGCCAAGACTAATTAATACCTTGTCAACATATGTGTGTGTGTGTATTTTCTCAGGTCAAAGGAAAAACATACACGGTCTGACAACTTAAGTTCACAAACTCAACCACTGTTGCTTACGTTGACTGCACTGTACAAACAACTCAGTAAGGTTTCATAACCCTGGTATATCAGTGTCTCACAGCTGTGTTCATGTCAACGTGTGGTGATGTTTTGCTGAGTGGTATTCATTATTGTTGTTGCATGTTTTTGTGTGCCATTGCAAGAATGTTGGAGCCTGAATTAGAGCAATGAACAAACATTAAATTTCTTGTTAAACTTGACAAAAGTAGGCATGAAATCAGGGACATTTTAGCTCAAGTTTACGGGGATAATGCCATGAAGAAAATTGCAATGTACAAATGGATTAAATTTTTCTTCTGAGGGGAGAGGAAGCATCACTGATGAAGAGAGGTCAGGATGGCCAGTAACCAGCAGAACTGATGAAAACATTTCAAAAATTTGTCATATTGTGTGTCAAAATTGCTGGCTGATTGTGAGAAGCATAGCAGATCAGATAAACACCAACAGAAAAACAGGAAACTGTTCACTGAAAATTGGGCATGAGAAAGGTTTGTGCAAAAATGATCCCAAAGTAGCTCTTGCATCACAACGATGCACCAGCTCACACAGCACTATCTGTGAGGGATTGTTTAGCCAGTTAACAAATAACTGTATTAAAACACCCTCCCTACTCACCTATTCTGGCCCCCGGATAAAGGAAATATTGAAAGGAAGAAATTTTGATGACATTCAGGAAATCCAGGGTAGTATGATAACAGCTCTGAAGGCCATTCCAGAAAAAGAGTTCCCAAGCTGCTTTGACGGGGAACAAGGTGCTGGCATCGGTGCATAGCTTCCCAAGGGGAGTACTTCAAAGGTGACAGTAGTGGTATTCAGCAGTGAGGTATGTAGCACATTTTCCAGGATGAGTTCACGAACTTAATTGTCAGATCTTTGAGTGATGGATACCGGATTTGTGCCTTTGTCTACCTAAAAATACTTCTAATAATGGATCTGAAGTGGCTACTTCAAAGTATCAGAAAGTAAGTTTTTAAATAAAGAACTGAAATTAAGACCTACAGAAAAAGAGTTTCCAAGCATTCTTGGTATAGTGACCTCAATCATAGTGATCTTACATGAGAGCACCATTAATGCTGAACAATGTTGTGACGCCAGCATGCTTTTTAGCTTGAATTTGCCAAATAATTGAGTCAATTATCTGCTTCACGTTGGTCATGAAATCTTGGTCAGGACATTTATTACTGTTTCCTGCCTGCATCACTACTTTGGGATTCCATAGTCACAACCTTATCTCAATGTCAAAGTATTAGTTAGACTCAGGTAATAAAGTTTCATCATTATTGTGGCTGAGTCATCATTCTGTCAGTCTACCCTGAGCAATTCTATTGAAAATGAATGGTTTTGAAACAGTGTAACTGTATTGTTGGGTAGAGAGAGGTTTGCTCATTTAGGGCAGTTAAAATTACATGTTGCCATAGTAACAATGGAGGGACAGAGGAGATCTTTTTTTTTCAGGTGCTTGTTGCTTTCCAGGAAAATTTGCACCAGATCTGAAAATTGTCAATGCTGGGCATTGTCAGTCTTCCCCAGGTCAAAGGAAAAAAACCTTCCAAATCACCACGATCGTGGTCTGAATAGGGGAGAGCCTAGTCCAAGTTAGTTGCTGTAGTCATCTTAGTAACATATTCAACATCTGAGTAAAGGCGGAAAAATTAGAGTTAGGTCATCCAATGAGAGATGACATTTCATCTTCTTACTCTATAGTATTTGGATAAAAGAGCAATTTGAGGACCTCCCAATGCCCTCATTTGATTTATTCATATTTGAAAACTATTTGTTGATCATCTTTTTGTACATTTCTCTCATTTAAGTTTTACCCAAACTCCGTGAGAACTACTCAGGCATGCAACAGCATGCATGAACCCCAGAACCATTATGTTGAGCAAAGAGAGCCAACGCCAAATGGCATAAACTGAATGATTCCATTTATATGAATTTTGAAAATAGGCAGAAATGATTCATGGTGATGAAAGTCACATGTATATCCTTCTATGCTGTTTCTCAACTTCCATGAAAAAGAACTACGAGAGACTTGCAACCCTGGTGTCAGCTTTCAGTTCTGCCAATCACTAGCTGTGATAGCTTAGGTAAATTTCAGTGTATTTTTTTAATCTATAAGATGAAGGCCCCTCCAGCTCTAATGTCCTGAATATTATCTAGAAAACTCTTCTCCTTTCATGCTTTCAAGGAGTTAGGATTGACTGGAAGGGGCCAAGGAACTTTGTGGGTGAAGGTCATATTTTGTATTTTAATTGGTATGCTGGCTACACAGATATATGTGCTAAAACTTTTCATGCTGTGCATTAAAAGTCTGTACATTTTATTAAAAGCAAATGGGCAGAAAATATAAAAAGAAAAACTTTAAGAGTTACTCTTATGATCCACATTTTATTCATGAAACAATTGGGACTGAGAGAAGTAGAGTGATGATTTGCCCATGTTCATGGTGGGAGTTGGGAAACCTATTTTATCTAATGAAAGTTGCAATTTTATCTTTTGAAAAGTAGCAAGATTTTCACCACAACATTAATTCTGAGCCTAAGGTCTCTGTAGTTAGTCTATTAGAAGAAAACTAACAACAACAACAACAAAAATAGGTTGCCCACGTTCTCCTCTAGTTACGTGCACGTTTACATGTTACAGATGTAACTGGCATTTTTTCCTTGGAAAAGCAAGGAAAGAGGCTGTCTGGCAGGGGAGGGCATGATAAAGCCACTCAGTCAACGGTGTTTTGAGACATCTGCTACATAGAGAATTCCAACAGATATTTTTCTTTAGTGAGGTGAAAAATCTGACATTACAGCTTCTGCAATCTGTGAAGTAGATCCTAGATAAGCACTTCCTAAACAAATCACCCTGGCATCCTGTTAACAACACAGATTCTGATTCAGTGCATCTGAAGTAAGACTTACCTGTGACTGTAACAAATTCCCAGGTGATGTTGCTACAGTGATGACCCTTGGACCACACTTCGAGTAGCAAAGACAAGGCTATCACAGCTGAAGTGGAATCTGGAATTTACCTAAGTTCTCAAACCCAAATGGAAAGCTGAAACCAGAACTTGCAATTATGAGACTCCATAGTCTTTTTTCTCCCCTCATATAAATTAATAAATAAAAGAAGAAAACAAATAAATATAAATTTGTAGAACCACAGGGAAAAGCTGCTGCAGCCATTTGTTCAAATTGGTTGTTTAGAATTATCTGAATGTGAGAATTGGTTTTGCTTTTATTGTTGTGTTTCTATGCACAAAGCTTTAGGTTAATGCCTTCCTAAATTCTGATCTAGAAGTTACTCTTCTAGTTAAGGATGCATTTGTAATCTTGGGACTCGTGGCATAAAGCGAGCTACAGAAGTGTTTGAAGGCCACAGTACACCCATAGGCGCCCACAAAAGTTAGTTGTTGTCAGCCTCGAAGATGGCGCTCCATAATCCTGCCTCTTGGTATTCATGCTTATTGTGTAACCCTCTTCCATAGTAAATAGGTCCGACCTGTAAAACCAGTGGAATGATGAAGAAATGATGGTGTGTGACTTCCAAAGAGAGGTCTTAAAAGATATTCTGACTTCTGTCTTGTTTCCTCTTGAATTGCTTTCTTTGGGGGAAGCCAGCTGCCATATTGTGAGGATGGTCAAGTATCTTGGAAGTGGATCCTTCAATTCCAGGTTTTTGAAGCAATAGGTTAACTAATATAGTGTTTAAAAAGAAGGATAAACTCTACCTTTGGCATATATAAAACTTTTAATTTAGAAAGGTAGACTATGTTGTAAACCCCCAAAAAACTTATATAAAAAAATCCATATCCTATTTGATTTAATTCTAAGAGTTCTTTTGATTTCATGATTAGCAGGTCCCTATCCCAAAGTAATAGATGTTCTAATGGAGGAAATGAGACAAAATAGTAAATTGGAGCATTTACATTTTAGTTAAATGGATAAGATCATTAAGCTATGAGATCTAACATTCGGTTACTGTTGTATGCTCAAGCATATCTTGGTGAGGCCTTAGGTTGGGATACTGACAAAGAAAGTAGACAAGGAGGGATATAAATGAATTTTTTTGAATAATCGATAGGACTTTATAATTAATTGATTTGATATATAAAGAGGAAGGAAGAATAGAAGGCACCAAGATTTTTTACCTAATAGATTGAAGAATGATGACATACACCATGGAATCAAATAGATTAGTTGGAAAGATAAGACTGAATTTTAGAGAAGGATAAGAGGACAAAAGGCTCTGTTTTTTTGTTTTTTTTGTTTTTTTTGAGTTGGAGTCTCACTCTGTCACCCAGGTTGGAGTGCAGTGGCCGCTCCCGGCCACCGCAGCCTCGACCTGCTGGGCTCCGGCGATCCTTCCGCCTCAGCCTTCCAAGTAGCTGGAACTACAGGCGCGCGCTACCACGCCCGGCTAATTTTTTGATTTATTGTAGAGATG
>CAUYQG010172610.1:0-19112 GCA_963574415.1 Tarsius wallacei
CCTTTAGGCCAGCTGTGTGGAAGGCACTGTGCACACATAACATCCAGACACAAGTGCCACAGTGACTGTGACATTAAAGGGGTGCTATTTACTGGGTTGGCTTTTTTTTTTTTTTTTTGTGTTGGAGTCTCATTCTGTCGCCCAGACTGGAGTGCAGTTGCCGCTCCCGGCCACCGCAGCCTCGACCTGCTGGGCTCCGGCAATCCTTCCGCCTCAGCCTTCCAAGTAGCTGGAACTACAGGCGTGCGCTACCACGCCGGCTAATTTTTTGATTTATTGTAGAGGTGAGGTCTCGCTTGCCCAGGCGGGTCTTGAACCCGCAGGCTCAGGCAGTCTGCTCACCTCAGCCTCCCAAAGGCACGGGATTACAGGCTGAGCCACCGAGCCCGGCTTGGGTTGGCTATTTTTAAGGCAGAGTGAAGCTATGACTGAGTATGGCCATTAGTCTGGCAAGGATAGAATTTCATTTCCGGCCATTGCTTTACAGACTCTGGTGTGGCCATGTGCTCTTTAAGCTCTGGCCCCCTCTCCTACCCTGGAGAGGTGAATCTTCTCTCTCTCTCTCTCTCTTCCTCCCCCCCCATGTACTTTCTAAATAAACTATCTTTTCTTTATTTTTTTTATTTTTATTTTTATTTTGAGTTGGAGTCTCACTCTGTTGCCCAGACTGGAGTGCAGTGGCCGCTCCCGGCCACCGCAGCCTCGATCTGCTGGGCTCCAGCCATCCTTCTGCCTCAACCTTCCAAGTAGCTGGAACTACAGGCGCGCGCTACCACACCCGGCTAATTTTTGATTTATTGTAGAGATGAGGTCTCGTCAAGTTGCCCAGGCAGGTCTCGAACTCGCGGGCTCAGGCAGTCCACTCACCTCAGCCTCCCAAAGCGTGGGATTACAGGCTGAGCCACCGAGCCCAGCTAACTATCTTTTCTAATCTTAAAAAAAAAAAAAAATTTCCATTCCACGTACAGCAATGGGCTAGTTGGCCAAGCCCTTAACCTTGTGCAGGAGGTTAGAGAGAGCATCTGCTATGTGCTGTTGCTTTTTCTGCAGTATGAGCATATAGTTACTTCTTGTATCTTTCTGGTGGTACATCTCAGAGAGTAGCAAGGCTTGGCTTTGGCTGTAAATCATCAGTCTAAGCTGCCACATCTGAAATAACTGCCTCCATCTCTCTTCCCAGAAATTGCCCCAATGATGGCCAAGACAATTAAAGCTTTCAAGAACAGATTCTCCCGCCGATAAACCGAGGACTTGCCTTGGAGATGAAATTGGGGGGGCAGGAATGCAAGGACACTGGGGGTTGGGGAATGGAGCTTCCACAGGAGACCAGAGTCTTTTGCTCTGTGGAACCTCTTGGTCTCTGAGTCCTGCGGTCTGCAGGTGCTGTCCCTGGATCCTCGTGCCACAGCCCCGCCTCCCTGCCTGGAGCACACTTCAGACTTCTGAAGAAGATGTGAAGCCTTGGTCTCACTAAGGATTTTAAGATCAATTAGACTTTTGTTGTTCATTAGCATCTTTGCAAACTATAAGACATGAGTTTTAATTAATAAATATTGCCCCCAGATTGTATTTATATTATACCCCAGGTGTTTTTGGTTTTGTTTCTGCCCTCTCCCACACACATAGCCTTTTACTTTCTGGGTCTGTTATTAAAATTAGACGAAAGCCTAGTGGAAGCCATTCCCTCGTCCCAGCTCTCCCAAGTGGACTCTGGTCCAGACAGAGGACTGGGTGTCCCCAGAGCCTGGTGGTACCTGCATAGGGCAAGGATGAACGCCAGGCTGCCTGTCCCAGGAGCCCTCGACATGGAGTCAGAGAGTGTCAGGTGGACCCCACTCTGACCCTTGTCAGCACAGTATTCCTGTGTGATGCATCTCCTTTTACTTACTCAACAGTATTTATTAAGGGAGATTATTTGTAAAGGCCTAGAGTCTTTCCCCCTTCCTTTTTGCCACTTCTTACCCTTTTTTTCCCCTATGAGTCTCATTAGAGGACACAGAACCTTGGGAGATTAATTTGCACAGACCCCACAGTTTTACAATTTCCAGTTTTGATTCAAAATTTTGATTTTTTTTTTTAAACCCTCCCTGTCTTTCCTTCTCCTCACCAGCATGGGGGAAACATACACACACATACACACACAGCAGGGCTTTTATAGCCTGAACACAACTTTAGAGTTTTAAAAGCCAGCACTTTAATCTCTTTTTCTGCAAACACTAGGAGAAGCAAATGGCTTTAGAAGTTGTAATACTGTGTTGGAAGTTAGTTTTGTTTTTGTCTTTTCTTTAAAAGGTAAGATCATGTGACTGGAAGAGCACATAGTTGGCTGTGCTTGGTGGAGAACTTTGCAGCTGATGCACTCTCTCCCTTCCGAGTGTTTAAGTCAGGATTTGGGGAGAAGGACCAGTGTAGGGAGTGTGGGCTGCAGTGTCAGGCTGGGGAGCCATGCGGGTATCCATCAAGGTCCAGCAGACACAGGAGCGAGATCAGAATTTGGAGGGCAGCATCAGCACCCTTCCTGGCTGTTGAAGAACACATAAGACTCCTTGGTCGTGACCTGAGTGGAGGCAGATGCTGCACATTTGAGATGTGTGTCCTTGGGAAACCTGAGCAGCAGACTGGGGACGGTGAGTGCGTCAGCCTAACAAGCTTTCTCTAAGCCTAGATACGACCCACACTTTTAACCATTCTGGAGACCTCAGCTTTGGATTCCAGAGCTATGCAGATCTGTGCAGCAGCTGCTCTGATTGGCCATTGTGTGCTGCTGTCATGTATCTGTTGCAACAGGACGTGCAGTGCTATGTTTTAATTGGCTGCATTTTTGAACTGGGTAAAGCGTTATTTATCTCGGTCACATGTACCCTGTTCTACCCAGATCCCCTAGCCTGCCCCCCGCCCCCCAACCTCTGATATTAGGATTCCTCTTACTTGAGACCAGATGAACACCTGGGTCAGATGTCTGTTACCTGGACTCTTTTTTTTTTTTAGGTGTCTGCCACCTTGAATTTCTCTCTTAGCTGTGAGTTCAAGTCTTTGTCATTGAAACCATTGTCTTAGATTCAGTTGTGTATGATTTAATTTCCCTTATTAGGAGTCTTTAGGCAGGGAGGGAAGAAAGGACACGTGATGGTTTATCCCAGTGTCAGTGTCCATTTTTGGCATATAAAGACTTTCGATGACCCCTGTTCGCATAGAGCCAGATCTTTTCCTCTCCCCAGGTTATCTGCATCAGGGCTGTGACTTGGTACGAAGAGTAAGGGGGCAGAGGAGAAGCCACATTTCTAAATGGCCTCCTCACCCGGCTTATTGAAACGGCTGCAGAGCAGACACAGGATGACGTTGAACCTTTGGTCTCATGTGTGAAAACTTGTGCAGTTTTTTTCTGTGCTACACTACATACAAATCACCAAATTACAAATTAACTCTTTGTGATCCTTGGTGTAATGAGCAGTTTCTTTGGGGCTTTCTCTTTCTGGGAAGTGGGAGGGAAAGGAGCAAGGTGTCATCCTGCTCCTCATTTGTATTTTGGTCCCAAAATGTAAATACGATTTTCTATGTTACTTTTTTGTGGTAACTACCAAGATGAATATTTTAATTAGATAAGTTATATGAAAAGGAAAAATTCCATGTCTAAATAAAAAACCAAAAAACTCCACCTATTGTGTCTTTCTTCCTTATGGTGCCAGAGAAAAGAAGTCAGTCGCAAAATGACCGGTTCCTGGGCAGTGAGGCAGAGGTCTAATCAGCATCCTTGATCCTTGGGCTGGGCCTTAAAGGACATTGGGTTCTGCTGGCAGCACAGCAAGATTAGGAGAGGGGGATTTCAGGGGAAAGATCCCTTGAGCAAAGGGATCTCACTGTCCTCGCTGGAGACAGGCACTGTCTGTCCCTTGTATATGGAACTCGGGTATATGGAACCCTGGGGCTCAGCTCGGAGCACCATTTTATAGTTAGAAGCCGCAGCTCCCGGGGTGAAGCAATATGGCCATGCCAATAGGGAATAAGTTGCAAAAAGATCGACACCCAGGTTCTTTTACTGGAGGTTTGTGCTACCTTTCAGCATTGGGGCATGAGAGTACAGTAGGTCACCTCAGTCTTACATGGACGTCCTAATGAGCGCTAGGAACACAAGCAGAAAGGTTATGTCAACAAGGACTTAGTGAGCACACTGCGGTGGCTTCGAGCTGCAGAAGCTTTGGTGTTTGCTGATGGAGCCAAGGGCCTGGCTTCTACCTTGCACACATCAAGTGGCTGGGCCTGCACAGCAAACCTAAATGCCCCAAGGCAACACAGCTTTGTGGATGCCTCCTTCGCCCCTGGAGAGGAGATCCTTTCTCTATGATCTGGACTTTTATTCCAGTTCTTTACTGGATCTAGTTCTCACTGCTAGAAATGACACAATGAAATTCATTATGGGCTGTGCTCAGTGCTCAGCCTGTAATCCCAGCACTTTGAGAGGCTGAAGCGACTGCATTGCCTGAGCTCGCAGGTTCGAGACCAGCTTGGGCAACTTGGCGAGACCTCATCTCTACAATAAATCAAAAATTAACTGGGCATACTAGCGAGCGCCTGTAGTTCCAGCTACCTGGAAGGCTGAGGTGGAAGGATTGCCAGAATCCAGCAGGTTGATGCTGGGGTGGCCATGAGCATGCCACTGCACTCCAGCCTGGGCAATAGAATGAGACTCCAATTAAAAAAAAAAGAAATTCATTATGGAACGTGATACCTTATGGATTATTTTACCCAGCTTGTAAGCTGTTCCTTTATCCTTCATTGATTCAATGTTTGCTGAGCTAGGACCTGGATTAGACCCTGGGATACAGAGTAGCGACTCTACCCAGTTGGTGGGAAATTACTGACTTCATTGATGGGAAGTTACTGACTTCATTGATTATGCACCTACTAGGTACCAGGCTCCATTCCCTTGTGTAGACACTTGTGTCTTGATTATCACAATGATCCTGTGAGGTAAGTAGTCATAACCCCATTTTATTTTATTTATTTTTATTTTTTATTTTTTTTGAGTTGGAGTCTCACTCTGTCGCCCAGACTAGGGTATAGTGGCATGCTCCCGCCCACCGCAGCCTTGACCTGCTGGGCTCCGGCGATCCTTCCACCTCCACCTTCCAAGTAGCTGGAACTACAGGCACGCGCTACCACGCCCGGCTAATTTTTGATTTATTGTAGAGATGAGGTCTCACCAAGTTGCCTAGATGGGTCTCGAACCCGTGGGCTCAGGCAATCTACTCACCTCGGCCTCCCAAAGCGCGGGATTACAGGTTGAGCTACCGAGCCTGGCCCCATTTTATTTTTATTTTCGAGTTGAATTCTTACTCTGTCACCCAGGCTGGAGTGCAGTAGCACGCTCACGGCCACCGCAGCCTCGACCTGCTGGGCTCAGGCAATTGTTCCACCTCAGCCTTCCAAGTAGCTGGAGCTACAGGTACGTGCCACCATGTCCAGCTAAGTTTTTTGAGATGAGGTCTCACCAGGTTGCCCAGGCTGATCTCAAACCCCTGGGCTCAGGCATTCCTCTTGCCTCTGCCTCCCAAAGTGCTGGGATTACAGACATGTACTACCATGCCCGGCTATTTTATTATTATTTTTTCTTTTTTTATTATAAAGATGTGGGGTACAATTCAGGGATTATGCAGGAACCCTTGTTGATGAGGTATGCCCCTCCCTCCCCTAGCAGTTTCCCTCAACTGTCAATCCCACTCCCCTCCCCTGACAGTTTCCCACTATTGCCAGTCACTTTCTTATAGTATTATAATTGTTCAAGATCCACTTATGAGTGAGAATATATAGTACTCTGTTTCTGTGATAGATCACTGAGTATGATCGATTCTAAATCCATCCAAGCCGCTGCAAAGTCCATATGTTTGTCCTTTATGGCTGCATAGTATTCCATTGTGTATATGTATCACTTTTTTTTTTTTTTTTTAGTTGGAGTCTCACTCTGTCACCCAGACTGGAGTGCAGTGGCCACTCCTGGTCACCGCAGCCTCGACCTGCTGGGCTCCGGCGATCCTTCCACCTCAGCCTTCCAAGTAGCTGGAACTATAGGCGCACGCCACTACGCTCGGCTAATTTTTGATTTATTGTAGAAATGAGGTCTTGCCAAGTTGCCCAGGCGGGTCTCGAACCCGCGGGCTTAGGCAATTCACTCACCTCAGCCTCCCAAAACGCGGGATTACAGGCTGAGCCACCAAGCCTGGCTCGACAACCCTTTTCTTATAGTATTATGATCATTGTTCAAGTTCCATTTATGAGTGGCACAGGGTTTTTGAAACTGGGAAAATTGGCGTAGAAGTCTATATTTCTGCCTTTTCTTTAAAACTCAGAAGATGCAGCAATGCTGGGCCCTGCCTTCCACCTGAAACCAAGCGGGGGGTATGTATAGCATTCCGGTTCTCCTTCTGTTCTCTTTCTGCCTCTGCCTGCTGTCTTACACCAGACCCCTGGGATTTGACCTTGTGCCTTGAGATGTGAAGAAATGAGGCAGAGGCTGCCTTTGTGGTCATTCTTAGGGGTGTAGTTTAAGGAACCTTAAAAAAGAAGACGGGGAGCAAAAACAAAAAAGTTGCACTCTGTGTGGGGCAGCAGGGACTAAGATTTCAGTTATCAGGAAGGACTTGCTGACCTCAGACTGGTTCTTAGCTTGTGGCCCTAAAGCTTCAGTCCCCATTAGTAGGAAACAATACTTTTTCCTTTCAGTCCACACTACCATTTATTCAGCTGCCTCCCCTTTCCATCACTGAGTTACAGATGAGGAAACTGTGTCAGAGGGGTGTGGTGGAGTCAAGATTTGAACTGGGCTCTGACTCATTCCGCAGGTCATGCATGGTCTTTCCACGCCAAGACATTTCCACCCAGACTGCTCATTGGACTTGCTGGGAGGGGCCTCCAAGAGCCCATATTCCCAGATCCTGCCTCTGACCTGCTCAACCAGGAGCGGCCACTGCACTCCAGTCTGGGCGACAGAGACTCCAACTCAAAAAAAAAAAAGAAAAGGGTTGTCAGTAGTGGGAAATTGCCAGTGGGGTAGTGGGGGGTGGGATTGGCAGTAGTGGGATTCTGCCGGGGGAAGGAGGGTCTGCCTCATCATCAAGGGTACCTGCATAATGAACATTTGTATACTTCACCCTGAATTGTACCCCACATCTTTAAAATAAAAGATAAAAAAACACTGTGCCACAACTATATGCAATGTAACAGAAAACCTATCTGAAAGTAGGTAAATTTCTAGAAAAATACAATAGTAGAAGTGGCAGTCTAAACTGATGGAGTGCAACAGAAGAAACAGAGAAAGGAGCTGTGGAGCTTCCCTCATGAGAAACCTCCAGGACCAAGATGGTTTCCTACACGAATTCTTTCAACCTTTAAAGATCAGATAAGCCCTGTGCGGTGGCCACTGCACTCTAGCCTGGGCGACAGAGTGAGACCCCTCAACTCAAGAAAAATAAAGATCAGATAACACCAAAGACTTACTTCTCTAAACACAGAAAAAGAAGGAAAATGGTCCTGAAGCTTGTATAACATTGATATTGAAACTGGATAAAGATTGCATAAAAAGAAAATTATAGACCAATTTAATTTATGAACCTTGCCAGGTGCAGCGACTCACCCATGTAATCCCAGCACTTTGGGAGACCGAAGAGGGAGAATTGCTTGAGCCCAGGAGTTCAAGACCAGCCTAGGCAACACGGCAAGACCTCATTTCTACGAAAAAATTAAAACATGCTGGGTGTGGTGGTGCACACCTGTAATCCCAACTAGTCAGGAGTCTGAGGCAGAAGGATTACCTGAGCCCAGGTGTTTGAGGCTGTGGTGAGCCGTGATCATGTCACTGCACTCCAGCCCGGGCGACAGAGTGAGACCCCAACTGAAAATAATAATAATAAATTTGTATGCATACATTATTAACGAATACTGATATAACTTCTAAATACCAGTGGAAACAATAGCACATTAAATCAAACAAAAAACAAAAAATTATACCCAAATGTGGTGTATTTAGGAATAGCAGGACAATTTGACTCTGTTAGAATAGCCTTGGGAAGGCTGGGCATGGTGGTTCAGCCATCCCAGTGCATTGGGAGGCCAAGGCGAGAGGATTGCCTGAGCTCGGGGGTTTGAGACCAACCTGGGCAACTTGGCGAGGCCTCATCTCTACAATAAATCACAAAAACTAGCTGGGAGTGGTGGGTGTATCTGTAGTTCTGGCTACCTGGAAGGCTGAGGTGGAAGGATGGCTAGAGTCCGGCAGGTTGACGCTGGGGTGGCTGTGAGCATGCCACTACACTCCAGCCTAGGCCATAGAGTGAGACTCCAACTCAAAAAAACCCCAAAACAATTAATAGCTTTGGGCAGTAGTTCTCAACTAGGGCAGTCTTTGTCCCCAGTAAGACACTTGGCAGTATCTGGAGACATCTGTCACTGCTGCGGGGAGCTATGGGCATCAGGTAAGTAGAGGCCAGGGGTTCTGCTGAACATACTACGGTGCACAGGCCAGCCCCTCCCCACAAGGAAGACTCACCTGGCCCCAAATGTAAATAGTGCCCAGGTTGAGAAACCCCTGGGCTTGATTAAATTGCAGTAACAACCCCTACATCTTGTAACACAAAGGTTTCACAACACATCCATTGTGGGTCTGATGGGGCACTGATTTATGTTATGCTCATTCAAGGGCCCAGGCTAAGGGAGACACCATCTTCATGCTTGTAAGATTTCTTTTTTTTTTTTTTGGCACAATCATGGCCACCACAGCCTCATACTGCTGGGCTCAGATGAACCTTCTGCCTCAGCCTTCCAAGTAGCTGGAACCACAGGCGCACGCCACCATGCCTGGGGAATTTTTTTCAGCCTGTAATATCAGAACTTTGGGAGGCCAAGGCGAGAGGATTGCTTGAGCTCGGGGGTTCAAGACCAGCAACTTGGTGAGACCTCGTCTCTATAAATAAGTCATATACACAAAAAAACTAGCCAGGCGTGATAGATAGCGTATGTTCTGTAGTTCCAGCTACTTGGAAGACTGAGGCAGAAGCATTGCCTAAACCCAGCAGGTCGAAGCTATGGTGGCTGTGAGTATGCCAGCTGCACTCCAGCCTGGGTGACAAGAGTGAGACTCCAACTAAAAAAAAAAAAAAAAAAATAGAACATGGACCCTGGAGGCTGACTGCCTGGCTTCAAATTCTAGTTCCGCTACTACATGTGTGACCATGGGAAATTTACTTAGACTCTCTGTGCCCCAGTTTTCTCACCCACAAAATAAAGATAATAATAAAAACCCCTGGAAATATGAAGATTAAAAAATTATATAAGTAAAGCCCTTAGGACAGTCTTTGATAAATTATTAGTGTCTTACGGTTGTTATATTATTACTATGTCCTCGGTTTGTCATAAAGAAGTATTCAAAAGTAACAACAAGCCAGGTGTGGTGGCTCACGCCTGTAATCCCAGCACTTTGGGAGGCTGAGGCGAGAGGACTGCCTGAGCCCATGGGTTCGAGACCAGCCTGCATAACGGGGCAAGACCTCGTTTCTACAGTAAATCAAAAAAATTAGCCGGACATGGTGGCGTGTGCTAGTAGTTCCAGCTACTTGGAAGGCTGAGGCGGAGGGATTGCCTGAGCCCAGCCGGTTGAGGCTGCAGTGGCCGTGAGCAGCGTGCCTCTTAACTCCAGCCTGGATGAAAGAGTGAGACTCTGAGTCAAAATAAAAAAAAGAAAAACAAAGTAAAAACAAAACAAAACAAAAAAACAGTTGACACACCTTTCTCCAGCTGTATTGAGAGGAAAATGAATACAAATTCAATAGTCTTTGAGCTCACAGATGAAGCCTGGCAATGGGAGAAAGAAAAAACTTGGAAAGTTTTCTTCCCTTCCCCAGGGTATTCCTAGAAATCAGTGAGAATTTCCACTTGTCCTCAAACATTCCTGCAACATAAGAGTGTAAGAGAAGAGGCAGTAAGCAGAGGCACAAAGCAGTATTCCCAAGTCACAGCTAAGCCACCCTTCAACCCTGGACCGCTCCTTCCAAATCCAGCTTCCTAGCAACTGCAATTTCCCATCCAACTAGAGAGGGGCGCTGCGTCAACAGCCTTGCTCATGGCAATAGTGATAGTCACTGTGAAAGCACGACAGATGCTTGTCCACTGAAGATATTTATCATTTACCTCATAAGTTGAGGAGCACACTGAATTTGTATCGCTTTTGATCATCGTAAAATCGAAAGGTCTCAAGTCAAACCACAATAAACTGGGGACTATCTGTAGTCCTTCCTTATCTGAGGGGGATACAGTCCAAGACCTCAGAGGATGCCTGAAACCACAGACAGTACTGAGCCCTTGATGTACAGTACTATGTTTTCTCCCATACATACACACCTACGATCAATTTTATACAAATTGGCCAGGCGCGGTGGCTCACGCCTGTAACCCCAGCACTTTGGGGGCTGAGGCGAGAGGACTTTAGTCTAGAGGTTCAAAACCAGCCTGGGCAACTTGGCAAGACCTCGTCTCTACAATAAATGAAAAAGTTAGCCGGGCATGGTGGTGCGAGCCTGTAGTTCCAGCTACTTGGAAGGCTGAGGCAGAAGGATCACCTGGGTCTGGCAAATCAAGGCTCCGATGGTCATGAGCGTGCCACTGCACTCCAGTCTAGGTGACAGAGTGAGACTCCAACTCAAAAAAAAAAAAAGATTCATTCTTATTGCAGGTCTTAGCAACCTCAGCAAATGACTTTTTTTCCCCTTCCTTATTGAGTTGATAACTTTTTACCTCTTCACTTAAAGGACGCTTTTTATGACTTCTCTTTGGCATATCTGACATTGCCAGCTTCACTTCTCCTGTGCTTCGGGGCCGTTATTAAGTAAAGTAAGGGTGACTTGAACGCAGGCACTGTGATACTGAGACAGTAGATCTGAGAGCAAGAAGGCTGTTGAGAGACTCGCTGGCAGGGAGTGTGTCCAGCGTCTGGACGCTGGACAAGAGGAATGATCCACATTCCAGGTGGGACAAAGCAGGATGGTGCAAGTTTTCATCATGCTACTCAGAACAGTGTGCAATCTTAAACTTGTTGATTTCTGGAATTTTCCATTTAATATTTTTTGACCTCAGCTGAAGCCTCGGAAGTCAAAGCTGAAAATGGGGGTGGGAGTGGGAGTGGGGGATCTACTGTAACACCTTTCCCGGTGGACCAGATGTTGCAGCAAATACTTTTCATGGGTTATATCACTGTCATCACACAACCCTACAAAGTAGGTACTTTATTATTCCCATTTTATATAAGACAAATCTGAGGTCTAGAGAGATTAAGCAACTTGCCTAGTGGCCCATACCTAATATTGGTGGGACTGGGCAAGAGTACAGAGAGAGGCAGACTTAAAATGTCATAAATGGGCTGGACATGGTAGCTCCTGGTGCATTGGGAGGCCGAGGATCGCTTCAGCACAGGGCAACACAGAGAGACCCCATCTCTACAAAAAATTAAATACTAGCCAGGAGTGGTGGCACGTGCTTATAGTCCCAGCTACTCAGGAGGCTGAGGCAGAAAGATTTCTTGAACTTAGGAGTTCAAGACCAGCCTGAGCAACAAAGCGAAACTTCCTTCCCCCCTTAGGCCCACCCACAAAAGTATCTTTTGTAGCAAATGACTATCAAACTTCATGGCTTAACACAGTGTTTATTATCTCACAGTTTCTTTGATTAGGAATTTGGGAGCGACTTGGCTGGGTGCTTCTAGCTTGGGGTCTCTCGTGAGCCTGAAGTCACCTGAAGGCTTGGCTGGGGCTAGAGAAGCCAATTCCAAGATGGCGCACTCCTACTGCTGGCAAGTTTGCACAGGCTGTTGGCAGTAGGCCTCAGTTCCTTACCATGTGAACTTCTCCTTAGGACTGTTTCATTGTCTTCAGAATATGGCAGCTGGCCTTTCGCCTCAGCCTTCTAAGTAGCTGGAACTATACGCATGCACTACCATGCCTGGCTAATTTTTTGATTTATTGTAGAGATGAAGTCTCGCCAAGTTGCCCAGGCTGTTCTCGAACCTGTGGGCTCAGGCAATCCCCTTGCCTCGGCCTCCCAAAGTGCTGGGATTACAAGCTTTGAGCCACTGCACCTGGCCAAAAAAATCTTTTTTTAGAAATGAGGTTTCACTATGTTGCCTAGGCTGGTTTCAAACTTCTGAGCTCAGGCAATCCTCCTGCCTCAGCCTCCCACAGTGCTGGGATTATAGGCATGAGCCACTGTGCCCACCCATTCTTTAATTCTAATTTTTTTTTTTTTTTTTGAGTTGGAGTCTCACTCTGTCGCCCAGACTGGAGTGCAGTGGCCGCTCCCGGCCACCACAGCCTCGACCTGCTGGGCTCTGGCGATCCTTCCGCCTCAGCCTTCCGAGTAGCCGGAACTACAGGCATGCGCTACCACACCCGGCTGATTTTTGATTTATTGTAGAGATGAGGTCTCGCTTGCCCAGGCAGGTCTCGAACCCGCGGGCTCAGGCAATCCACTCACCTCAGCCTCCCAAAGGCGCGGGATTACAGGTTGAGCCACCGAGCCCGGCTTTAATTCTAATTTTTAAAAATGTTGGTCACATCCTCTAAAGGAATTTTAAGACCTATTAATAGGTCATAACCAGCTGTTTGAAAAACATTGCTCTAGCCTGGTGTGGTAGTGCATGCTTGTAGTTCCAGTTACTTGGAAGGCTGAAGTGGAAGGATCACCTACGCCCAGCAGGTCGAGGCTGCGGTGGCCATGAGCGTGCCACTGCACCCCAGCCTGGGAGACAGAGTGAGACTCCAACTCAAAAAAAAAAAAAAGAAAAATATTGCTCTAAAATACCACATGGATTGGCTGGGCTCGGTGGCTCAGCCTGTAATCCCAGCACTACCTTCCAAGTACATATGCCCGCCTACCACGCCCGGCTAATTTTTTTAATTTATTGTCTTACCAAGTTGCCCAGGCTGTTCTCGAACTCCAGGGCTCAGGTAATTCTCTCGTCTCCGCCTCCCAAAGTGTTGGGATTACAGGCATGAGCCACAGCACGCGGCTGCTTTATTTCATTTAATACCCGCTGTGATCCTATGAAACAGATATTATTCTTCCTACTTTGAGACGAGGAAACGGAGTCTCAGAATAGGAAAAATGACTTCTAGAGTGTCACCCGGTCAGTAGCACACCCAGGACTTGTCTGCAGGTCTGGCCGTCCAACAAAGCCCGTGCTCTAGAGCTCTCAGCCCGTTATCAAGAAGATGGTCGTGAAAGTGGGTGTGTGAGCTCTCAACGCCTAAGCGTGCACGAGTGAGCAGCGATAAGGCTGTGTTCCCAGTCCCCAGGGCCTTATCATCCCAACGCCTTCCTCCACCAAAGAAACGAGGTGGTCAAGGAACAGAGCATAGACTTCTAACCTTAGGGGGAGGAAGATTCGAATCCCAGCCCGACCGTTTTTCTCAGCACACCGCTTAATCTCTCTGCCCTTCAGTTTCCACCTGTAAGGAAGGCGCCGGCTAACGTCAACCCCTCCGAGCCCCGCCCTTCCCCCCCCCGCTCCTAGGGCGCATGCGCCGCACAGGAGCGCTTTTTACGACGCGCGGACACGGTGCGCTTGGCGGCTGGAGCGGAGCGGAGCCGAGCGAACGAGCGCGGCCGTCGGGCTGAGGGGACGAACGGGCCGTGGTGTCGCCATGTCGCACGGCCACAGCCACGGCGGGGGCGGCTGTCGCTGCGCCGCTGAGCGGGAGGAGCCGCCCGAGCAGCGCGGCCTGGCCTACGGCCTGTACCTGCGCATCGACCTGGAGCGGCTGCAGTGCCTTAACGAGAGCCGCGAGGGCAGCGGCCGCGGCGTCTTCAAGCCGTGGGAGGAGCGGACCGACCGCTCCAAGGTGGGCCGCCCGGGCCCGGGGCGGGCGGGGCGGGATCCGCGAGGGCCTCGCCGGCCGCCTGCTCATTCCTGATGTTAAAAATAACGACAGCCCGGCTGCCAAGCGCGTTCCCGGGCCTGCCTCCTGCCATCTCTTAGGGAGGCGAGCCGGGTTGAGTTCTCCCATTTTTACGTATAGGGAAACTGAGGCCCAGAGAAGGAAAGGGGTGCTTTGTCTTTACACCACCTAAGGCTCTATTCCAGGGCTGTGTGGGTGAGAGGGGATGGCTGTGAGGGCGTTTTCCCTTCCATTTGACCATCGGTCCCTATGGCTGCCTGATCATGTCTCCGGCGAAGCCCAGCCTAGGGAGACGAAGGGTGTCTCCTATCTAGAGCACAGGTTCTTTGCCGTTGCGGGGTCACAGGCCCCTTTACTAGCCTTTTGAAAGCTATGGACCCTCTCCCCAGAGAAATACACACAAGCACCTGTCTTTCAGTTCACTGTTGAAGAGGCTCTTCGATTCTGGAAATTCATTCACGAGCTTCTCATTAAGAACCCTCTGTGGCTGTCAGCACACTGGATAAGACTGCTTAGCTTCAAGTTAATAAATTCTGGAAAACCGAGGAAGATTGTTTGCATTGCACCCCCGTTGTAGAACAGGGTGGGAGATGCCTGAAGTTGTAGGCGCTCAGCAAATATTTGTTGCTTTCTCCTCCCCCCTCCCCATTCCCTCCAGTTTGTTGAAAGTGATGCAGATGAAGAGCTTCTGTTTAATATTCCGTAAGTATCTCCTTGGTGCCTGCCTCAGGCTAAATAGGCTATACCCATTTGCTTCCTCAGATGGATTCATTCATTGGTTGTGTCAGGAGCACACAACTATTTTTAGAAATGGGGTATGACTGGTGGGTTTGAGGAGGAAAGCATCATAGCTTTCGTGGTGCAGACTGGAGAGATGTATTTGTTGAGCAATAACTGAGAAGTTGAGGCAAATTTCTCAGAATTGTAGAATGCCGGAGGTAGACAGGATCTTAGAAATTATCTATACAAGTCTGACAGCTGAGTAAACTGAAGCCCCCAAAGTGAAAGGGTCTTGCCCAGTGTCCCACAGCTAAGCATGTATTCAAACCCAGGTTGACAACCTTCTCTTTTGAATTCTGGCAGATTTACGGGCAATGTCAAGCTCAAAGGCATCATTATAATGGGAGAGGACGATGACTCACACCCCTCTGAGATGAGACTGTAAGTGGCAAGGGCATAAGCCCTCAAGAAACTCCTAATTTTCTCTTCTGATAACACTTTATCCCAGAGTAATGTTATTTTTCTTTTTACTGATTTTAATATTTCACCTTTTAAAGTATCTTGGCGGCGGGGGGGCGGGGGGGCGCACAGACGTAACAGCACAAAGGGTACATGGTCCCAAAGAAGGGAAAGTGAGGACTGGTTGGAGGCCCAAACTTAACCTGCATGCAGCCTACTTGTGTACTTAATTCTTACTTGTACCCCACATCTCTATAATAAAATGAAATTAAAAAAATAAAATAACATATCTTGGCCTTGTTTTCATTCTGCATTGGAATACACATCTTTTCCTGAGTTAGCGACTTTTTTAGGTTAAGTCTATCTTTAGGGCCAACACCTTGTATCTTTTCCCAAAGTGCTTGCCATTCATTCAGAGAACATTCTGTAAATGCCATTTGTTGATGACTTTGCAGTTTTCTTAATAACCAGCTGCAAATCTCATATGATCTTTATGGACTCTAGGGTTAGCCTCAAATGTTCCCCTTGCTATTTCATACAGTAATGATCTTTGCATGTGTTTTGTTGACATGGAATTACTTCATCTGAATCTGTGTGGCCTTAGTTAGCAAAGTTCTGTAAACCTCTTGCAACACCTGGATCTTTTTTTTTCTTTTGGAGTTGGGGTCTCACTCTGTCACCCAAGGTGGGGTACAATGGCACGATCATGGCTTATCGCAGCCTCCACCTCCTGGGCCCAGGTGATCCTTCCACCTCAGCCTCCTGAGAAGCTGGAACTACAGGCACCAACACTCAGCTAATATTTTTGAAATGTTTTTGTAGAGATAGGAGTCTTGCTGTGTTGCCTAGGCTGGTCTCAAATTCCTGGACTCAAGCATTCCTTCTGCCTTGGCCTCCTAGAGTGCTGGAATTATAGACATGAGTGATCGTGCCTGGCCAATACTCTCCTTTTGACAACTTACTTAATTCCAGGATAGCCACCCTAAAAGAAGGGGAAAACTGCTTCTTGAGTGCTGAAGAAACCAATATCAGAAGAACTTTACATTAAAAAATTTCATCTGAAAAATCTATGAGTTTAAATGGACTTTAGAGAGAATTAAAGTATACTATATTTTTAGCCGGGCATGGTGGCTCACGCCTATAATCCCAGCACTTTGGGAGGCCGAGGTGAGAGGAATACCTGAGCCCATGGGTTCGAGATCAGCTTGGGCAACTTGGTGAGATCTCATCTCTACAATAAATAAAAAATTAGCTGGGTGTGGTAACGTGTGCCTGTAGTTCCAGCTATTTGGAAGGCTGAGGAGGAAGGATCACCTAAGCCCAGCAGGTCGTGGCTGCAGTGGCTGTGAGCGTGCCACTGCACTCCAGCCTGGGTGATAGAATGAGACTTTGACTCAAAAAAAAAAAATACTATTTTTGAGTGCTAGAAACATGAATTTGAAAGCAAATCCACATATTGAATCATTTTAAGGAAATAGTGTGTTTGATCTGATGCTTTTGGAGACTCATTTACTTGGAAGGTAATGGATTGACTTAAGAAGACTAGACAGCTCTGTGGTATTGTGGTTAAGTGTGGGCTCTGGAATAAATTGAGTTCAAATTGAATACTTACTAATTTCATGACTTTGGAATATTACCTATCTTCTTTATCCTTTGATTTTCTCATCTAAAATGGGAGTAGTAATAGTACCTACTTCATAAGATTGTGAAGAAGCTTAAATGGGATATAATTTTTTTTTTTTTTTTGAGTCAGAGTCTCACCCAGGCTGGAGTGCAGTGCTCACCCAGGCTGGAGTGCAGTGGCACTCTCACAGCCACCGCGGCCTTGACCTGCTGGGCTCAGGCGATCCTTCCGCCTCAGCCTTCCAAGCAGCTGTAACTACAGATGCGCGCTACCACGCCTGGCTGGGATATATTTAAAGAGCTCAGAGTAGGTCTGGAACATAGGTGCCCAGTTCTGGGCAGCCAGATATGTACATAACCCTTGTTGCAGAGACATGGTCTCACTTTGTTGCCCAGGCTGATGTCGAAACTCCTGGTCTCAAGTGTTCCTCCTGCTTTGACCTCCCATAGTGTTGAGATTATAGGCATGAGCCACTGTGCCTGACCAGTAGCCCTCAATTCTATAAAATACATTATATTTTATTAAATCTAAGATATCATTGATTGTAAAATGAACTATTATTTTATGTACAAGTAATACAGAAAAAAATAATCCTACCTATTCAACTATAACACATCCAGAAAAGTTGAATTGAGTGTTTTAAATCAGAGAAATTTGAACATTAACTAGGAGTTACATGATATTAAAGAATGACTGCTAATTTTGTTAATTGTTGATTTGTTAATTATTGTAAAATGGTATGATAGGTATGTTTTTTTTTTAAGGCCTTATTTTTAGGCCAGGCGTGGTGGCTCAAGCCTGTAATCCCAGCACTTTGGGAGGCTGAGGTGGGGGAATTACTTGAGCCCACGGGTTCAAGAACAACCTGGGCACCTTGGTGAGACTTCATCTCTACAGTAAATAAATAAATAAATAAATAAATAAGCTGGGCGTGGTAGCGCGCATCTCTAGTTCTGTCTACTTGGAAGGCTGAGGTGGAAGGATCGCCGGAGCCCAGCAGGTCGATGATGGAGTGAGATGCCAACTCAAAAAAATAAAAGGCCTTATTTTTAGAGAGACATACTGAAGTATTTATGGGTGAAATGATATGTCTGGGATTGCTTTAAATGCAAAGCATAAACAAATTGGAGTGATAGGCAAAAATCAACATAAGTTGAAGATGAGTGATAAGTATGTGGAGATTCTTTATATTCTCTCTGCTTTTATGTATGTTTGAAATTTTCAGTTCTAAATTTTTTTAAATATATGCATTGTGGCTGGGTATGGTGGCTCATGCCTGTAATCCCACTTTGGGAGGCTGAGGCAGGAGGATGACTTACGCCCAGGAGTTCAAGACCAGCCTACACAGCATAGCAAGAGCTCGTCTGTACAAAAAATTTTTAAAAATAGCCAGGCATGGTAGCACATCTTGGGAAATCGAGGCAGAAGGATCACCTGAGTCAAAGAGTTTGAGGCTGCAGTGAACTGTGAGCATGCCACTGCACTCCAGCCTGGGCAACAAAGTGAGACTCTCCCAACTAAAAAAAAAAGTATATATATATATATATATATATATATATATATATATATATGCATCACTTAGAATTGATGCAGTTTAATCTCCATATCACCTGTATAGGATATGTACTATCATTATCCTCATTTTACAAATGAGGAAACAGACATAGAGGTTAAATCAGTTGCCCTAATTTGCACAGCTGATAAGTGACAGAGGAAGGCTTGAAACCCAGGAAGTTAAGCTCCAGACACTGTTATTAACTACAGTGCTATACTGCCTCTCATAATGCTGCTCATAAATGTTTCCTATGATTATTATTCTGCTGTGCATCATTCTTAGAAACACTTTGAAGAAAACATTTGCTTTTGTAATGTATGCATTTTGCTGCAGCTAATATCAATGTGCCTTCTGTGTAGGTGTGTTAAAACACCTGGAGTTTGTGAGGATGTGTGGCTTAGTCCTTGGAAATTGTGAGCTATAGAGACAACTGTTTTTTAGATTTTTCTTTGAAAAAAAAATTTTTTTTTTTTTTTGGGTTGGAGTCCCACTCCATTGCCCAGGCTGGAGTGCAGTGGCATGCTCATGGCCACCCCAGTGTCGACCTGCTGGGCTCCAGCGATCCTTCCGCCTCAGCCTTCCAAGTAGCTGGAATAGGTGTGCACTACCATGCCTGGCTAATTTTTTAATTTATTGTAGAGATGAGGTCTTGACAAGTTGCCCAGGCTGTTCTCGAAACCATGGGCTCAGGCAGTCTGTTTACCTCGGCCTCCCAAAGTGCTGAGATTATAGGCTTGAGCCACCGCGCCTGGCCAAAAAAGTTTTTTCTTCACTAGCAGTTTAGTTGTGAGGTTGCAGCCTTTTGTGCTTTCCCCAAATT
>CAUYQG010172611.1:0-71572 GCA_963574415.1 Tarsius wallacei
GTTGAATTCTCCATCTACTTGGGCAGTCATGAAGATGGTCTTCTTCAGGACAACATGGTCGCAGGACTGGGACAATCCTGTAGGACTGAGAGGGAGCGTGAGAACAGGGGAGGGGGCTACCTCTTGCTGTTTCAAGTTAGAGACAAACAGCGATGTCCTGCAATCCTCTCCTTTTATCGTCTGGAGTAACGTTTGATGGAGTCATCCACTTTATTCCGGAAGTCCTCCTTGTCCCGCAAACGATGTCCTGTACCTTCATTATTCAGTGGATCATCACAATTCAAAAGATCCATAAACAGAATTCGATCCCCAAACAATATCCTTTAACATTCTCGTGGGAGTCCAGCCAGTGCCTCAACGGAATGTTCTCTCAGTGAACTTAGACACATTTCGCCTGTCTCTGTGATGTTGGGGCATCAGATCCTGGTCAAGCATTTTACTTTGGAGACACCATGTGGTACACATCGGGAACGTCAGTTTCAGACTGAAATTTTGCACTCTGGTCGTAACCCTCACCTGAAAGCAATGGAGGTTGTTTGGTTCGGGAAAGCGCATGCTGCATGTCCAAGGTAGATTAGTTTCAAGTTCTGCGATCTCTTTTTTTCTTTTATGAGTGCTATAATTTTCTTTAATTTTTCAGTGTGGTATTTTATGTTAATTGATTTTCTTTTTTTAAAAAAATTTATTTTAAAGATGGGTACAAGTCAGGGTTAGGTATACAAACGTTCATTAGGCAGGTACCCTTGTTGATGAGGTGTGTCCCCTCTTCTCCAGGCAGATGCCCATTACTGCCAGTCCTGCTTCCCCACTCCCCTCCCAGTGGTTTCCTGCTACTGCCAATCCTTTTCTTACAGTATTACGATAATTGTTCAAGGTCTGCTTATGAGTGAAAACATGTGATACTCAGTTTCAAGTACTTTTTTTACGTGCTTTAAATTTTTTCCTTTTATCAGGTCTTATGTAATCTGTTAGCAGTAGATGGTATTAATGAACCTGATGTCCTAGCAATTAATGGTGGTAAGTATAAAAGTAGAGATTAAAATTGTCACTGTTTTTTTTCTAAGCAATAACGTTTTAATTATTTGCTTATTTTTCTCTCTTTTTAAAGCTTCTGTTGCCCTCACATTATCAGATATTCCTTGGAATGGACCTGTAGGTAAGCTAGGATTTAAAATAAAAAATAGTATTTATGTTTTTTTCAGTAAATAATAGTGAACATGTTGTAGCACCGGCATTGACTATTGGCTCTGATTTATGACATTCTAAGACTTCTTTGAGGTCTTTCAGACATTTTTATCCTTGCCTTGGGTTTTGTTTCTAATATCAATATATAGTGGTATTATAGATTTTATGTTCCTAGATGTTTTTACTTCTTCTTAATTGCCTCTTTCTGCTAAAGAACTTTTTTTGGAGGGGTAGGGGACTGGGAAATTATCAGAATATATTCTTTTTCAGGCTAAGACAAATATATATAACTTATAAATATGACTCAGTGAGCAAGTAATTAAGTGTCCTAAATGCCAGATACTGAGCAAAGCACTAAATGAACAAAAGCAGACTAGGCCCTAGCTATACAAAGATGAAAGAGGCAGGTCTTCTTTTCAGCATAAGAGACAGATAATTATTTATAAGCAGTATTATTATAAAGGCATAGTCAAATGCTAAGAAAATTATAGAGAAGAGTAGGTTTGGTTTTGTGGAGTCAAGTTGTCAAAGATAGCTTTTCAGAGTATTCAGCATTTAAGCTGAACCTTAGTAGAATCAGATATTAAGCATTTGTGTTGCAAGAATGCAGTCTAGACCAGAAGAAAAGTATGAACATAATCCCAGAGGTATGGAAGAAATGGTATATTTGAATAATTCAGAGTGGACCAATGAGGTCAGAAGGTAAGGTAGGGTAGAATATTCTGTGGACCTTAAATAACCATGATAGAAATGTAGATAGAAATTGGATAGAAATGTGAGTAGAAATCTGTGGTCACAATCCAAGATAGGGGATTAAAGCCATCAATGGAATATGTCTTGAAAACTGGGAGTTTTCATTAAATAATAGCCAATATTTTAATGCATTTTAGGGGCAGTACGAATAGGAATGATTGATGGAGAATGTGTGGTTAACCCAACAAGAAGAGAAATGTCTTCCAGTACTTTAAATTTAGTTGTTGCTGGAGTACCTAAAAGTCAAATTGGTAAGTAGTTTAAGTACTACATTTGTTCTAGATTTTACTTACAAGTTCAAGTCCTGGCTCTTTTTTTGTTTGTTTGGGTTTTTTTTTTTTTTGGAGTTGGAGTTGGAGTTTCACTCTGTCACCTAGGCTGGAGTGCAGAGTGCAGTAGCATGATCACAGCTACCACAGCCTCAACCTGCTGGGCTCAGACAATCCTTCCACCTCAGCCTCCTAAGTAGCTGGGAGTACAGGCATGCGCCACCATGCTTGGCTAATTTTTTGATTTATTGTAGAGATGAGGTCGCACCATATTGGCCAGGCTGGTCTGAAACTCCTGGGCTCGGATAATCCTCTCGCCTCCACCTCCCAAAGTGCTGAGATTACAGGCATGAACCACGGTGCCCAGCCTAAATTCTGGCTTCTTAAAATGCATTTAAACTTTTTTTGTGAGCATGTTTTTAGCCATACAATTTTTGTTTTGTTTTGTCTCTGTTCTATTTTGGTAATGCTCTTGATTCATATTAAACCATACCTAAAATTACAGAATGTTATGTGAGTTTATGAAGATAATTTCAGTAATTATTCTTTGAGTAATATCTTAGTTATTAGTCTAAATAACTTAGTCTAAAAATTGAACTTCTAAGTCTGGTAATAAATTGTTTTATTAGTTTAAATAGTTTAGCTAGTTCAGTCATTCTAAGCCTGCTTGGTGTCCTCTGAGAAAGCAGTGTCCTACTTCTGGTAGGTGGATTATTCTGGTTAGATAATAATAAAATAGAAGAAATTCACTGACTATGTACTTTCAGTGACTCCTTGTAACAAAAATATCATAATTGCGTACATAGAAATTAGAGTCTCAGTCTGAAGAAGGAGATTGGACTTTAGATTCAGAAAAACCTAGGTTTGAAACTCAGCTCTGTCACTATAACCATGTGACCTTGGACGAATTATTTAAGGACACTTATCATTGGTTTATTCTGCCATGTGACATTTGATGTCTGGGACTTTTTGACATAGGATCTTTTGATGTGGGAACATTTTGATGAAACAAAATAAACTATTAAACTTTCAGTACTTTTTTGTGCAAGTATTGTGTAAAACATCTCATTTTCAGCTTCTGCTTCTGATATGTTAGTAATGGAGTTAGAATTAGGTATTATATGATTGACAAAACACGTGTAACAGGAGTTGTATGTTATCTACCCATTAGTTGGGGATTGTGTTATCAGACCAAATAAACAGGGCTTAAATAAGATCTAGATTTGTTTTTCTCTCAGGTAAAAGAAATTCAGAGATGTTGAGTCCAGGACAGTGATGGTGGCTCCATGATGTCTTAAGAAATCTAGATTCCTCTTAGCTTTCTGCTCTGCTGTCCTCAAGGTGTGGCCTCATCTTCATGCTTACAAACTGGCTACCAGAGCTCTGGCCAACTCAACTGACTTATAGGCAGGAGGAAGAAGAAAGAGGGGAATAGCAAAAAGACATGTGCCAGTTGAGTGAGTCAACCACCTTTTAAAGAAACTTTCCCAGAAATCCCTCACAAGTAAATTTTGTTTTTGCTAATTAAACTTTATTTTATTTTATTATTATTATTATTTTGAGTAAGAGTCTTACTCTGTAACCCAGGCTGGAGTGCAGTGGCATGCTCATGGCCACCACAGCCTCAACCTACTGGACTCAGGCAGTCCTTCCACCTCAGCCTTTCAAATAGTCAGAACTACAAGTGCACGCTACCATGCCCGGCTAATAGTTGATTTATTGTAGAGACGAGGTCTCGCCAAGCCTGGGCTGGGCTGGTCATAGCCATTCTTTTAGGATAGGTCTGCTGTCAACAAATTTTCTTAGTTCTCCTTCATCTGAGAGTCTTGATTCCTAGATATTTTTGCTGGGTATGAGATTGTGGGTTGACAGTTCTTTTCTTTCAGCACCTGAAAAATATTATGCTATTTCCTTCTGGCCTCTATGGTTTCTGATGATAGATCTGCTATTATTTGAATTGCCTTTCCCCCATAGGTAAGATGTAATTTTTCTCTGGCTAGTTTCAAGATTTTCTTCTTTGTCTTTGATTTTCAGAAATCTAATTATGCAGTGTCATGGCCTGAGTTTCTTTGAGTTTACCTTGTTTAGAGAGTTAACTTTGAATCTGTAGGTTTTTTTCTCCCAAATTTGGGACGTTTCAGCCATGGTTTTTTTTAGTACTTTTTTAGCCCTGCCTTCTTCTTCCTATTATTCCATGACTCTGATGACACAAATACGAGATCTTTTCACAGCTCTACCTTAATTGACTGATGGAATTTCAACAATATAAAGCATATATGGAAGGGCTTTTCTCTTTTCCATTTTAAATTATAGCTGGACATCTTAAAAGTGATCATTCAGATAATAAGAAACCTTTTTTTCTCATTCTTCCCATCACACAGAAAATAATACGTCTTAATGACAACATGATGTGGTTAAATATATGACATATGTTGATAACTGTGCATTTGCACAATATTTGACTTTGTACAAGTTGAGAGACAACAGAAATGACACACAAGTAAAGTTGGCAGGAGGCTGGCTATTCAGCCTTCCAGAATGCGGAATAGTGGATTTTAGCTAGATACTATGGTAGAAGCCCAACTTTGGAACTTCCTTGCATTACACAGGAGTTTTTCATTTTAAAAGCAACCTTTTTATGATGGTCACTAGTTTCATCTAGTTGGCTTACTTGAAACAAGATCATTACAAGGGTTTCCTCATCTGCAGGAATTAGACAATGTGACAGTGAGTCAGAATTAAGTGGACGGTCACATCAAATAATTGTTAAAAAGGAAACATTGGATTCTTACTATGTTGTATATTTTAAATTTTATTTAAAATACATATTAAAAATACACACTTTAAAGGTAACTTATATCTCAATAAAACTGATTTTTAAAAAATGTATACATCCAGCTTGGGCAATTGGTGAGACCTCATCTCTACAATAAATCAAAAATTAGCCAGGCATGGTGGCACGTGCCTGTAGTTCCAACTACTTGGAAGGCTGAGGTGAAAGGATCACCTGAGCCCAGCAGGTCAAGGCTGTGTCGAACGTGCCACCGCACTCCAGTCTGGGCAACACAGTGAGACTCTGGCTCAAAAAAAAAAAAAGTGTACACATAATTTTTGTTTCATTTTTTATGGGAAATTTGTCATTAAATTTAAGGAGAATATAGGCCAGGTGTGGTGGCTCATGCCTGTAATCCCGACACTTTGGGAGGTCAAAACAGGAGAACTGCTTGAGCCCAGGAGTTCCACACCAACCTAGACAATATAGTGAGACCTTGTCTTTACAAAAAAATTTAAAAATTAGTCCAATGTGTTGACATTGCGTTGTACCCTAAGCTCCTCAGAGGCTGAGACAGAAGGATCACCTGAGCCCAGGAGGTCGAGGCTGTGGTAAGCTGTGATCATGCCACTGTACTGCAGCTTGGGTGACAGAGTAAGAGCCCAACTTAGAAAAAAAGGGTATATTAACCTAAATTCAAAAATCAAAGTTGTTTACATTTGAAAGTATGCTGTTGGTGAGGAAAGAAATAAAAAAGGTAGACATAGCAATAAGAAATACAATTGAGTCATAATATTTATGTCTTGTCATGGTATTTGAAAATGTTATATTGGTAAATATTCAAGGACAGTTATCTTTTTTTTTGTTCAAATAGTCATGTTGGAAGCCTCTGCAGAGAACATTTTACAGCAGGACTTTTGCCATGCAATCAAAGTGGGAGTGAAATATACCCAACAGATAATTCAGGGCATCCAGCAGTTGGTAAAAGAAATTGGAGTTACCAAGAGGACACCTCAGAAGTTGTTTATCCCTTCACCAGAGATTGTGAAACATACTCATAAGTAAGAACATCTGTACAAATGAAAATATAAAATTGTCACCAGGTTTAATTTCCTTCTGGGGAAAAAACTTACCATGCAAGCACTACCCATGCATTACTTCATAAGTAGCACTTTGCTGTTTTAAGAGTCATTGCCATATAATCTGGTTAGTGCCTTAAAAAGGATAAGCCCACATCCCTCTACTCTGGCTTAACTTTGAATCTCAAATGTGTGTTTATTGGTCAAAATTCAGATAATCCCCATATCTCTGTGTGGGAAAAAGAATAAAGCATAAGGTATTTAAATATCTAAGGAAACTGTTGGGGTCCTCAAAAAGAAATCAGATATAACTGTCACTACTATGTCCTGTGCTTAGAATAGTGCCTGGCACATAGGCAGGTACTCAGTCAGTGTGAATGAATCACTAGAAAGTTATTTCATTTTATTTTAAAGAAATTGAAAAGGTTAGTACTTTTCACTTAATGTCACTCTCACAGCCATCAGTCAGAAGTTAAAGACTCATATAAACTGTCCTCAGCAAAAGAGTTTCCTGTGATAACAGCCAAAATGGGTAGGATAGAAGAAATCAAGAGGTTAAAAAGAGAGTATGTAAAAGAAAATCTAAGGTGGAATTCATTGAACAATTAAAGATAAGAAGGAAGGGCATAGTACCATGTCTAAAATTTCTCCCTGAAAGGTTGGGAGAAAACAATCTGTTCTGTTCCACAAATAGTAAACAGATTAGCAATGACAAACAACGCATAAAGTTTTTAGTTTGTTACACTTTAATCTTAGTAAATATTTTAGTTTTGTTTATAATGGAAACTGCTTCATGTTTCTAAATATTCTTATGCTAACATTTATTTTATACTTAAAATAGACTTGCCATGGAGAAACTCTATGCAGTTTTTACAGATTATGTACATGATAAAGTAAGTATACCTGAATTTTGTCTTATATAATTATTTTAGGAATACTTTTTTGTCATATCTTATGTAATTTTGTTTATGAATGTCAGTCCTATTTTTATTAAAAATCTCTATGCATAAAGCTGAATAAAAGTCTGATTGTTTGCTTCTCTGTTCTCTTGTTTACTAATACAAGTTTTAGGGAGGTATACAATAGTATTTCTCATAAATCAATAACCAGTCTAATATTTTAAACAATATAACCAGTAGAGAAATATGAGTACACTTATAATGTGTTATTTGTACAATAATTTAAAAATAGAGATATTGAATGTTGGCATGTATATATAATAATTGAACCTCAACTTTCTTTTAGATTTCCAGAGATGAAGCTGTAAACAAGATAAGACTAGATACAGAGGAGCAACTTAAAGGTAAATTATATTTTATTTTTAAAAATTTAAAAGATATAATAGACTTTTTAAAAAAATTTCAGTTGATATGTGTTGATTGGTGGTGTTGTTATTCTTAATATCATATGGAATTTTAAGATGTAGATTTTAGATAATTTAGCTTTCCAGAAATAATAAAGCAACGGATCTTATTGTGTAATATCCATCTCACACAAACTGAATGTGAATAAAGCATGACATAGTTCTTATTAATTTTTCTAATAGATATCCTTTCACTTGGGTATTTACTTTAAGTTTAAAAACTCTGCTGTTAGCATTAATAGTAAGGCCATAATTTTCATTGAAAAAGCCTAGTCCTTTCTCACTGCATTTCATCCTATTTATGAGATTGAGAAATTGTATAGCACGTGTTGCTATATAATTTACTTTAAAAGTGATTTTGTGTTTGTATTATACATAATAGGATATCTTCATGACTCTGGGTTGTCAGGATAATTTTTTAAATGTTTTGTCACTGATTATTTTCCTTTCTAAGTACAACTCAGTTAAAGCATGAAAGTACATATTAAAGTATAATATTAAAGTTATTATTGTCTGTTGAAGATATAATAGTTAACATAGCTCTCTTTTTGGGTCATTTCTTATATTCTGGCTACTTTAAAATTGTATTAATTAACCAAGCACTTGAGGGAACAGTACTTAAAACGTGGCATAAGCTAATTGATAAGGTAGAATAGCTTATCATTTGAAAGCATATACTTTTGAGGCAGACAGATCTGGATTCAGGAAACAGCTGTATTAGTTACTAGCTGTGTGATCCCAGGCAGTTTACTCTTTAAGCCTCAGTTTTTTTCTTCTGTAGAATGGGAATAATAATAGAATTTGTCTCATAAGTTGTTATGAAGGTTAAAGGCATTAAAAAAAAAACCTGAAAAGTGCCTGGCTCATGAAAGCACTTGATAAATGTTAGCTAAAAAGCAGTTGATAGGGATTTGTAATATAATAAAGAAAAATTGTTCCCCAATTTGCAGATTAAGATAAAGACTTAAGGCAAAAGAGTGAGAGTGACTTTTCTTAAAACTGTAAGTTAGACCTTTTTATAAAGATTAGCTGGATTTGTCAGGTAACATCCTACCAATGGGAAGCTAATTTCAAAGCTCTATTGTTACAATAGAAAGAAAGCAAAGTTCCCAGTAACAACATGGTTGCGCTACTTAATACTTGATGTGTTAGTAGCTGGATTTATTTACTTTGTTTGCCTCTAAATGTTCAGAGTCAACTCTCTTAGTTTATTCCTGTAGTTAATCAATTTTATGTTATAGACTTTAGAGAAATTCTGTCTTCTAAAAAGTTTAAACCTTTGTTTTGATTTGTCTTTTTTCTATAGAGAAATTCCCAGAGGTGGATTCATATGAAATAATAGAATCCTTCAATGTTGTTGCAAAGGAGGTTTTTAGAAACATTATTTTGAATGAATACAAAAGGTAAACTTTTTTAAAAAATGAAATTGAAGCATATGCTATTTGGCAAGTTGCCTTGAAAATGGGAACTTGGTCAGGCCTGGGGACTTACACCTGTAATCCCAGCACTTTGGGAGCCTGAGATGGGAGGATCACTTGAGTGAGAAGTTCGAGACTAGCCTCACGCACATGGCAAGATCCTGTCTCAAAAATAAAACTAAATTAAAAAGAAAAATTATATATATATATATAGAAAAATGGGAACTTGCTCAAAGGAAAGAACTAGTTTTTTTTTTCAATTAAACAGTTGAGAATTATGATATTTTTTGTATAAATGAGCACTCACTGAAGAAAGAGTATATGGGTTGTATGAATGTGTGACCATCTCTCTTGGGCCTTGTGTGGAAAGTAGTGCTTCACAGTCCCAACTACACATCAGGATTACCTGTAGAGCTTTTAACAACACAGGTGTATAGGTTCAACTCCAGACATTCTGATTCAGTGGTACCTAGGATAGGGGCCAAGTATCTGTATTATTATTTTTTTTAATTCTGCAGGGGATTATAATATGTAACTGGTGTTGAGAATTTACTGGTAGATATAAAGAGATGATGTGTGGTTTTTCTGATGTCCATCATGGCTTTACGTACTTATTTCCTTTATAGGTGTGATGGTCGAGATTTGACTTCACTTAGGAATATAAGTTGTGAGGTAGATATGTTTAAAACTCTTCATGGATCAGCATTATTTCAAAGGGGACAAACACAGGTAATATATGTAAAAAGTTACAATTATTTGCTGAATTAAGATTCCTGAATTAGATCTAATAAAAGTACATTATGTGAATAGTATAGGTGTTTATCATATGGTATGTATTATTCAGATTAATATCTGTGTTTTTTTATATAACTTTAATAGTTTTTTTAAGGTATAATTGCTATGCAGTAAACTGTACATGTTTAAAATATATGATTTTATAAGTTTTCACATGTATACAACTGGGAAACTATTACCACAGTCAAGGTAATGAATATATCAATTACCTCCAAGAGTTTCCTCACGCCTCTTTGTAATTCCTTCTTCCTGCTCCTCCCTCCCCACAAGCAGCTGCTGATCTCCTTTTGTCACTGTAAATTAGTTTGCATTTTCTAGAATTATCAGGGTTTTTTATTGTCTCTTAATAGTAGGTATCCAAAATTGAGTCACTCATACTCCTCAGTTTATGGCATACTGTCATTATTCAAGGCCCTCATTTGTTTTCTCCAGTTAGCTTGTACCTCAGTCCTATTCTTTTTGTTTACATAGGCACCCACTCTGTTTAACATGTATTTTCTAGTTTACCTTCTGTTCGTTTATTTACCTACATGTATGTTCATTGTTTTGTGTATGGTATTATGCTATATACTTCCTTCTTACTTGCTACTTTAATTTTTGAATCTGACAGGTACCATGTGGTATCTAGTTGCTTTAATTTGTATTTCCCTGATTACTAGTGAGGCTGAGTCAACATGGTCACTACATAAACCATCCTTGAGGACTGCACACCTCCAGGGTACTATTTTCTCATAAATGGTATTCCTTAGCTCTGTGCATTGTGGTGGCCTTGCTTCAGGTTTGCTCTTTTGTGAAATTTCTTGGCCAATGTTTTTCTTTTTTAAATATGGTTTACTGTATTTTACCAGCTATTTTGCAGTAATTCATGTGTGTTATAAATTTTTTTTTTTTTTGAGTTGGAGTCTCACTCTGTCACCCAGACTGTAGTGCAGTGGCCGCTCCCGGCCACCGCAGCCTCAACCTGCTGGGCTCCAGCTATCCTTCCGCCTCAGCCTTCCAAGTAGCTGGAACTACAGGCGCGTGCTACCACGCCCGGCTAATTTTTTGATTTATTGTAGAGATGAGGTTTCGCCAAGTGGCCCAGGCGGGTCTCGAACCCGCAGGCTCAGGCAATCCACTCACCTCAGCCTCCCAAAGGCGCGGGATTACAGGCTGAGCCACCGAGCCCGGCTGTAGCCATTTGTTATGTAAATCTGTGCTCCATTATCTAGTGTAGCATTAGATTCTTTTTCATTCATATATACACACATACGCTCACAAATGCAATACTACTGTTTATTTTCCAGTTTTTAAATTTTGGACTATTCTGAATAAAACTGTGAGCATTCTAAAATCTTAACGGTATTAGAAGTGGACTTGATGGCGTTTTTGTTTTTTTGTTTGTTTTGTTTTTTGAGTTGGAGTCTCACTCTGTCGCCCAGACTGGAGTGCAGTGGCCGCTCTCGGCCACTGCAGCCTCAACCTGCTGGGCTCCGGCGATCTCCTTCCGCCTCAGCCTTCCAAGTAGCTGGAACTACAGGCGCGCGCTACCACGCCCGGCTGATTTTTTGATTTATTGTAGAGATGAGGTCTCGCTTGCCCAGGCGGGTCTCGAACCCGCCGGGCTCAGGCAATCCACTCACCTCAGCCTCCCAAAGGTGCGGGATTACAGGCTGAGCCACCGAGCCCGGCAGATATTATTCTTTATTAACTTCTAAATCTTTATTGTTTTACGTTTTCATGTTTAGGTCCATATCCAACAGAAATTGCTCTTGTTCACTGAGTAAATGAAGTTAAATTGGGACAGCATATCACATCTATGTATCCATTCATCCAAGGAATACTTTCTAATTCGTATAGTGACTAACAAAAGAAAGAAAGAAAGAAAAGAAATATTTATTGAGTATTTTCTGTGTGTTAGGCCATGTTCATGTTTATAGTTATACTTTTTGTATTTAGGTCCATACTCCTTCAGAAATTGTTTTTTGAGTGCGATGTGAGATGGGGTTCCAATGTCTTTTCCCCATACGGGTATTGAATTGACTCACTCTCATTTATTCAAAAGATAATTTCCCCATGCTGTTCTGTAATGTTATCTTTATCATTAATCTGTTTTGGGGCTGTCTTTTCCGTCTGTTGGCTTTGGTCTAACCATACTGTCTTAATTATAAATCTCAATAGCTGATAGAGCAAGTCCTCCCATCTGTACTTCAAGAGTACCTTGGCTGATTTTGGTCTTTTCTGAGTTAGGGTCTCACTCTGTCACCCAGGCTGGAGTGCAGTGGCATGATCACAGCTCACCACAGCCTCAACTTCCTAGGCTCAGGGAATACTTCTACCTCAGCCTCCCAAGTACCTGGGACTACAGGCACGTGCCACTACCCCTGGCTAGTGTTTTTACTTTTTTGTAGAGACAAGGTCTCACTGTGTTGCCCAGGCTGGTCTTGAACTTCTGGTCTCAAGCAGTCCTCCCACCTAGCCTCCCAGAGTGCTGGGATTACAGGCATGAGCTTAATAATATTGAATCCTCTGATCTAGTAACAAAGCGTCTCTCTCACCTTTTCATTTATTCATTAATATCTGTTAAAATGTTCATGGTTTGCTCCATAGAGGTTTTACATGTCTTTTGTTAAATCCACTTATAGGTACCTGGTATTTTTTTTTTTTTTTTTTAAACTATTTTCTGACATTTTCTGGAATATAGAAATAAGGTTAATTTTGGTATATTGATTTTGTATCCAGTAATCTTATTAATTCTAATTTTTACCTAGGTTCTTTTGCTTTTTTTCTACATATACAGGAATATCTGCAAAGGACAGTTTTGACATTTCCATATCTTTATGCTGTTTGTTGTTGTTGTTGTTGTTGTTTTTACTGGGACTACAGGCTCCAGTACAGTGTGGAATAGCAAGTGGTGATAGTGGATATTCTTGTTTTATTCTCAATCCCAAGGGACAACTTTGAATACATCACAATGAATATGGTGTTGACCATAGTTTTTGGGATTTACTCCTTTTCAGTTAAGAAGTTATTTTTTTCATGAGTGGATGTTAAATTTGATCAAATGCCATATTTGTATCTACTATGATGATCATATGCTTTCTTCCCCTTTAATCCATTAATATTGCAAACTACTTTTTTGGGTAATGTTAATGATTGCTTTCCCGGAATAAAAGCAATGATGAACTTGGTTTATTTTTAATTTTTGCAAATATATTTATGAATGACACGGCTCTCTCATTTTTCTATTTCATATTGTCCTTGTCATTTGCTTCACAATTTGCCAACACTTATTGTTCGTTTTTTTTTCAAATTTCAGAAGCTCTGATTTTTAAATATTAAACCAATTTGTACTCCTGAGATAAGTCCTGCCTGATTATGATTTGTTATCCTTTTCATTTATTGCTGGATTTGATTTGCTAACTTTTTAAAAATTTTAATTATTTTATTTTAAAGATATGGGGTACAATTCAGAGTTAGGTACACAAAAATTCATTATGCAGGTACCCTTGTTAGTGAAGTATGCCCCTCCCTCCCCTGGCAGTTTCCCTCAATTGCCAATCCCACCCCCCTCCCCTGGCAGTTTCCCACTACTGCTGATCCCTATCTTATGCTAACTTTGTTTTTTTAAAGATTGTTGCATTTATGGTCATGAGGGATATTGGTGTATGATATTTTTTCTTGTCATGTTCTTGCCAGATTTTGGTATCAGGATTATGCAAATCTTACAAAAATGAGTTTGGGATGTGTTCCTTCTTTGTTTTCTGGAAGAATTTGTATAAGATAGGTATTATTTAAGTATTTGCTTGAATATTTCCATTTTATCTTTTTAACTTGTATTTCTTAAAGTGGGTCTCTTATAAACATCAAATAGTTGAGTCTTGTTGAGTCAGTCTGCCTCTGAAAACCTTCCAGTGGAACAAGATGTGGAGGCAGAGGATAGTGATATTGGTGATCCTAACCTTGTAGACCTAGGCTAGTATGTGTATTTGTGTCTTAGTTTTTAATAAAGAGTTTAGTAAGTAAAAAAATTTAATAGAAGAAAGCTTATAGAATAAAAAGAAAGAAAATATTTTTGTACAGCTTACAATGTGTTTGTGTTTTAAGCTGTTATTACAAAAAAGAAGCAAATTTAAAAGTTTATAAAGTAGAAAACTTATAGTAAGCTAAAGTTAATTTATTATTAAAGAAAGAAAAATAGTTTAAACAAATTCAGTGTAGCCCAAGTGTACAGTGTGTACAAAATCTACAGTGGCATACAGAAATGTCCTAGACCTCCACATGCACTCACCACTCATTCACTGACTGAGCCACAGCAACTTCCAGTCCTGAAAGCTCATTGGTGGTGAGCACCCTATACAGGTGTACCATTTTTTCTTATATACCCAATTTTTACTGTACGTTTCTATGTTTAGATACACAAATACTTACCATTGTGTTACAGTTGCCTGCAGTATTCAGTACAGTAACATGCTGCACATGTTTGTAGACTAGAAGCAAAAGGCTATACCATATAGCCTAGATGTGTAGTAGACTACAGCATCTAGGCTTGTATAAGTACATTTTATTATGCTCACACAGTGATGCAATTGTCTAACAATGTACTTATCAGAATGTATCCCTGTTGTCAAGCGATGCATGACTGTTCTTCTACTCACACTTTTTTGACCTAAGAAATCATGTGGCCACTCACAAATACAAGCTGTAAGGAAGTCCAACCATATCATGTGCCTACAGGGGGTTTATGGAGACCACCCTGGTTTGGTCCACTTTTCTGTTGGGAAAAGAACAACTTTCTGTTGTGATTGCCACTTACAAAAGGGTCTCTCTACTGTGCAGAAATTAGGAACTCGATAATTATTTCCTGGCCAGGCATGGTGGCTCATGCCTGTAATCCTAGCATTTTGAGAGGCCGAGGTGGGAGGATTTCTTGAGCCTGGAGTTTGAGACCAGCCTGGGCAACATAGCAAGATCTCATCTCCACAAAAAAAATAAAAAAAATTAGCTGGGAGTAGTGATGCCCATCTGTAGTCTCAGCTACTCAGGAGGCTGATTTCAGGAGATTGAGGCTGTGGTGAGCCATGATTGTGCTACTGTACTCTAGCTTGGATGACAGAGTGAGAGCTCAACTTAAAAACACACACACACACACACACAAAACAAAAACAAAAACTAAACAAACTGGGTTTTTCTGGGGTTAGGAGAGTACCTTGTATATCTCTGAATCTCACAGTGCCTGGACTGAAATAGATACTCAGAAAATATTGTAGAATAAATGAAGTTAAATTGGAGCAACATTTCCTATATACATTCTTGTTCATTCAAGAAATACTTATTAAGGACCTGGACATATTAGCCCATGTTCCAGATGCTGCAGATAAGTAAAACAAAGTTCCTGCCTTAAAGAACATTATAGATGATATTCAGGTCATAAGGACTGGGAAGAAAAGTAAGAAGGAGGAGGAATAGTGATGGAGCTTGGGACTTGTTATTTTAATAGTGTGGTTTGGGAAAGTATTTCTGGGGAGTTGACTTTTGAGCAGAAATTTGGAGTGAGGGTACCTGATATCTGGGAGAAGAAACACCAAGTGCAAAGATCCTGAGGTGGGAGTGAGCCTCCATGTTCCAGGAGCAAGAAGAAGGCTAATGTGGCTGGAATGAAGTGAGGGGTTAGAGTAGAAGGAGATGCAGTTAGAGAGGCGGGGAGGGGTTGGGTGGGCAGGGGTTGGGAGAGATCACATAAGCTGGATCTTGGAGGCCCTTAAAAAAAGATTTTGGTTTTTACTCTGAGACAGAAAACCACTGGATGCTTTAGATGAGGGGAGAAACATGTTTTGGCTTAGGTTTCAACAGAATTCCTCTGGTTGCTATGTTGAGAAAAGACTTTGAGAGCGGAATGGAATCTGGAAGAACAGGTAGGAGGCTATTGCAATATTCCAGGAAAGAGAAGACGAGGGTATAAAGGTAGAGCTGATATAATAGGCTTTCCTAATGGATTGCATATGGGATAGGATAGGAAGAGAGGAGTCAAAGATGACTCTAAAAGTTTGTCTTGAGTTAGCAAAAGGATAGAGTTGATATTGACTGAGTTAGGGAAGGTTATGAAGAGGCAAGTTTAAGTGTTTGACTATGGACATGTTAAGTTTGACATAGTGCTCACACTTTGTATATGATCACTGTTTTCAGGATCAAGGTTTTAATGCAACCAAGGTTCTAATGCAAGGTTCTAATAAGACTGAGTCAGTCTTATTTTTGAATATCAGGCACTATGCAGAAACCTTTATATTTGCTGTCATTTAATCCTTTTAATCATCCTATTGGATTATTTACTAATGTTTCATTGCCCTTTTATGAATGGAAGATTAACATGTCCAAAGTCATTCAGACAATTATTAATCTGCCAGATTAATGCAGATCTGAGATTCCCACCCAGGTGTGTCAGACTGTGGAGCTCTTGCTGTTTATTCATCACTGGATTCTAGAGGTGGGAACCACTTTCAGAGATTGGTTTCATAACAAAAAAGGTGTCTGGAGACATGTGACAAGAATTCAGAAATGGGCCCAACCCCACCCCAGGCCTTACAGGCTACACAACAACCTGCCGTCTACGAAAAAAGGACGGCACTGTTGCACCTGAGGAGGCTGACGGATGCTTGAAAGCTCTAGTACCTGAAGAGTTAATGTTAAGAAAGCAGCGATCAAGAGTTTGTTTTGGTTATTATTATTTTTAAGAAACAAGAGATATTAAAAACTGCAGGAAGCCTTGGTGGGATAAAAGAAACACCAACTCCCAGGCGACGCTGGTTGGAAAACACTGGAGTGGCGATGGACAGGGGCCAGGGCCCCTGCCCGGCCTACATGCTTTGGAAAGTGTAACGTGGCGTGACCTTCCTTAGGTGGGCCTCCAGAAAGACCAGGATATGGAGTACAAAAGTCAGGAACCTCCGGTGCCCAGCATCCGCCCCCGGACCCTCCTCCTAGGTCCTCATCAGCCTCCAAGTCGTGAAGATCCGGGCGGGCGCCTGCGCATGCGCCAGAGGCAAGGTCCGCTCCCTGCTACGTCAGGGGGCTCGCGCCCGTTCCAAGCCCCGCCCCGTGGGCGCCAGAGGCGATCTGGGCGGGGGGCCCTGGGCCACGCCTCCAGCCGTGCCGAGCGGGGCCGAGCAGAGCCGAGCGCCTCCGAGCGCGGCCGAGCGGAGCCGAGCGGCCCGGAGTCGGTTGGTGCAGCTGCGTCCCCGCCGCTCAGCAGTCCGCGGCTCCGGCGTCGCCGCCGCCGCCTCCGCGGGGCCTGCGCGGGCCCCCCGCCCGCCCGCCGGGAGGGAGGCCCGCAGCGCGGGGAGAGCGGCCAGGCCGCGGGCGCCGTCACCGCCGCCGCTGCCAGGTGAGCGCCCGCCACGGCCCGCCGGCCCCGCGTGCCCCCGCGGCTGTCAGTCCCCGATGTCTGTGTGTCTCTCTGCCTGTCAGCCCCTGTGTCCGCGCGAGCTCCTTCCCGCCACGCCTGGCCCCCCGCCCGGCCCGCAGGCTCCGTCTGCCCCCTCCCGCCCGCTGCCCCGGTCTTTCTGTCAGCCGCCAGCACCCCCATGCTGGGAGGCTCCGCCCCTTCCCCCCGGAGCCCCGCCCTCCGCCCATCTGTCATCACCCCCCGGCTCCAGGCTCCGGCGTCCTGCGGTCCTGGGGGTCAGAGCAGCCCCACGGGCCACTCAGTTGCGAAAGGAGCCACAGGGGGTGGCGGAGGGGGCGCGGGGGCGCGCGCGGGCCCGCCTGGCCGCGTGAGGGTGCGAGTCCGCGTGTGCGCCCGGGAGCCGCGCGCGGCGGGGATGTGGCAGCCCATGCCTCTGGTGTAAAGAGCGTCAGCTCGGCCAGGGAAGGCAGCTGAGCCGGGACTCGAACCACTCGGGGTACAGTAGCAGCCTGAATCCCGGGCCCTTGATTGCCCACGCGAAAACACTACACGTGGACTCTGGGGTCCCGGATGCCTTGAGTGGCGTGTGAGCGGAGTTCGGGGCTTGCTAAGCCTTCCCGGTTGGGGTTTTCATTCAGAGAAGCCTGTTGGAAGTGACTGAGGAGTGCATGGGATGTAGGGTTTAGGTGGAAAGTGTCGCGAGCTTGAATCATTTTGAGTTGCATGGTTTGCATTTCCGAGCCGTGATTGCCCTGGGCTTGTGCCCTGTGAAAAACGGTTAAGTGACTGGGGAGAAGGAGGAGCGAGGCGGGAGGGCATACTCCTTTCTGTTTTTATCTATGTGAACACGTAGTATATATTTATCTAGGTATCCTAAATGTTTATTCCTGAGGCATCCACACATCCTCAATTTAAACAAGGATTACAGTAGTTTCCATTTATACATGTTCTTGTGTGTTGTTATCTTGATGTTCTTTATTTGTAGCAACTTAGTATTGTAATATTTCAAAATTAAGAGAAAATGCGTCCTGAAACAATTGGTGTTTTGCCGGATAATTCTCAACAACGGAGAAGGAGCCAGAAGCGCGCTTCATTAGCTGGAACAACTTATTCGAGCTTAATTTTTTTTTTTTTTTTTGTAAGAGACATACAGTGGAAAAATCCAGAAGTGGCAAAGAAGTATCAAAGAGACTTAGAAAATGAATGAAAAGGGCCCTTCTGTTACTGCCTTGGAAAGATGGTATCAACATTGCTGTAGAGGACAGAGCCACTATGTAATGATAAACATATTAACCAAGTTGGTTTTGTGACCTTGATACATTGAGCAGGGCTTGATCTGTGCAGTGGTTCATGACAGGCAAACATTGCATAGGGAGTGTGGTAATTTTTGAAAAAAAGTGTTCCCCATGTTTTTTGTTTGTTTGTTTGTTTTTCCATATGAAGTAAGACTTCAGACTAGAGGTCTCAATAACAATCTCTTAAAAGTTAGGATATTCCTTTCCCTTCCATATCTGAGAAAAAGAATTTTACAAAGTAAGGCTTATGATCTTTATCTTTTTTATTTTTTATTTTTTTATTATAGATATGTGGAGTACAAGCCAGGATTAGTTACACAAGCAGGCTTCGTGCACATGAAGTTTGGACCTCCAACTGGCCATCATTTCCCTTGGTTTAGGGCCAAGTACCCATTGTGATGCTATGTGCCCTCTCCCTCTCTCCCTCTCCTGGCAGTGTCCATCAACTGCTGGTCCCTCCCTTGTGCTGATGTGATTAATGTTCAGGTCCCACTTATGAGTGAGAACATTCAATATTCAGTTCTCTTTTTCTGTGACCTATCACTAAGTTTGATGGTCTCCAACTCCATCCCATTTGCTGCAAATTCCATGATTTTGTTCTTCTTTATGGCTGCATTATACTCCATCATGTATATGTACATTTTATTTATCTAGTCTACTTTTGATGGGTGGTGGAATTGGTTCCATGTTTTTGCTATTGTGAATAGTGCAGCTACAAACATGTGTGTGCATGACTTTTTTGTAGAATGATTTATGCTCCTCCAGGTATGTTCCCAGGAGAGGTATTGGGGCTTGTGATCTTAAAAAGAATCACAGTCTTGATTTAACTTGAACAATTGAGGGAAGGGACATTTTTGGCAAATGTTGCCGGCTTTCCTTCTTATGTATTATCTTTTGTGTCACACTGGAAATCTTTGAAAAGTATAAAGTGTCCCAGTTATGTTTACAGCTGTGATTTCAATTTGGTAGTTCTTAGTGATAGTATAAGCCTCAAGAACATAGTGGGATTTTTTTTCTTGTCAACAGATCCCCAGAGATATAATTACATCTTTAATATGTTTTCATATGGGGAGTAACTGTTATATTTACTTATTTTCCTAGCAATTCTATCCTTTTCATCTCCCTGGTTATCTGTTTTTGGATGGTCTAGCAGGTATACTCCAGGTTTTGGGGTTTTGACATTTTGAGCATTTTATATCTCTCATGTGACTCTTGAACTGTTTGAAAGTACCAGTTTCACTTTTCAGGATGAAATAACATCTGTAGTAAAACATATAATTGCATTTTCATTTATGAGGATGGGAAACTTGTATCTTGGGGTAGAATTTTTACAGGGAAGCTATACTATGAGTGTAAGCTTTTTAAAGATTTGAATTTCAGGTAGGCTAATTTTAATTTTAGTGGATTTTTGAAAAAAGGCCTGCCTCTTGCTCTTAAGAAAAAGGATCCCATTGAACACAATCCAAACAGAATACTTCAAAAACGTTCTTAAAATTTTATGCTCTGAATATATAAGAACTTGGGGGTGGGAAACCCTAAATGAAAATTTTATGCTTTTAAAGGCTTAAAAGGATCTATTAAAAATGTGTTAAGAATTTGTTTTTATTTGTTCCACAGGAATTTGAGCATGTATTCGAGGCAGTGTTATGTGTTTTTGTGTGGGCTATGTTACCATGTTCAGTTTTAGATTACCAACCTGATTTCTTATTATTTCTTTTATTTTCTGGCTCTGCTACCTCCCTTCTCTCATCACATTCTCTCCCTAAATGACCTCATTCATTCCTGGGACTTTAATACCCTTTGGATACAGATGACTCCCTCCATTTGTCTCCCGCCCTTTCTCTGGTTCCAGACTTGCATTTTTAACTACCGCCTTTTTGTTATCTCTACTTGCTGCCTCACAGTGATCTCAAACTTCACATATTCAAAACTGGTCTCTCAGTCTCCCTCTCAAACTTCCAAATTTATATTCCTCATTCCCAGCCCCTCCCTTCCCTCCCCTCTAACCTTCTGTCTCAGTGTTATTATTGTGTACTCGTTGTTCAGGTCAGACACCTGAAGTTGTCCTTGATTCTCTGTTTCCTCAGTCCACATCCCTCTGGCCTTACCTCCAGAGTATCTCAAACCTTTTCTTCTCTCCATGTTCCTAATCCACTTTTCCTCCTCTCTCAGACGGATGATTCCCTTGCCTCCTAGCTGGTTTCCCACCTTCTGCTTTTGCCTTCTTCTAGCACATGCTCCCCACAACAGCTGGAGGGATCCCATTAAAACATAAACCAGCTGGGTTTGGTGGCTCAGCCTGTAATCCCAGCACTTTGAGAGGCTGAGGTGAGTGGATTGCCTGAGCCTAGGGGTTCGAGACCCACTCGGGCCACTTGGCGAGACCCTGTCTCTACAATCAATCAAAAATTAGCCAGGCATGGTAGTGCATGCCTGTAGTTCCGGCTGCTGGGAAGGCTGAGGTGGAAGGATTGCCGGAGCCCAGCAGGTCGAGGTTGTAGTGGCCGGGAGCGTGCCACTGTACTCCAGTCTGGACGACAGAGTGAGACTCCAACTCAAAAAAAAAAAAAAAACATAAACCAGAGCATGCCACCCCCTGTTTGGTGGCTTCCACATTACCCTGAGGTGCAGGGCTCCTGGCTCCTTCTCTAAGGTCCCCTCCTTGCTTGCCATGCTTGTCAGGTTGAGCACCTTCAGTTCCTCAGGCATGCCGTTCTCTTTTGTATAGGCACTTGCCTCTGCCCGGCACTCTTCCCTCCACTCATCTTCTCATCAAACATCCAGTCTCAGCTAAAGTGTCTCCTCCTCAGAGGGGCCTTCTCTGAACCCACTTCTGTAGTAGCTTCCTTCTTGTCCTTTGTCTCAGTACCTGTGTGTTTATTGCTTGACACTTCACCAAAATTCAAAGTCTTTCATTTACATGTCTGTTTCCTTCTTTATTGGACTACAAGATCTGTGAGGGTAGGGACAGCCTTGTCCTGTTATGCTACAGCCCTAGCACCCAATGCTCTGTCTAGAATCCAGTAGGTGTAGGGCCTTAAAACATTTTGAGTTATTCTAACAGCTAACTTTTTTTAGAGACTATGTACCAGATCCACCAATATAGAACCCAGTAAGGTGGTGATGATAATTATATTACCATTTCTATTTTTTAGTTGAGAAAATTGAGCTGAGAGAAGTTAAGTACTTTTTAAAGTTACGCAGCTAAGAAAATGGTAGTTAGAATTTTGATCTTAATAATCTGACTTTAGAACCTTCCCTTTTATTCATTACTGTTTTCTGATATAAATGTAGGAATGAATGAATATGAAATATGCTATAATATTAATAATTGATGGTTCCTCATGTTTATGTTTCTGAGCATATATGGGAACATTAAAAATAAAAACACTTGTGTTAGGTTGTTATGTTCTCCTGGGAGAACAGGAGAACTCCTGGGAAGTTGCTGTTAAAAACTGCTATGCCAAAGCACATAGATTAGTTTGCTTTCAGACTCTGTGTTTTAATTTTACCTTTGCTGCTTTCTAGCTGTAAGCCCTTATTTAACTTGTCTAAGTCTGTTTTTTTAGCTGTAAATTGAGAAAAATAACAGTTTTTATCTCACAGGGTCTTGTGAGGAGCAGAATTATGCACAAAAAGCTATCAATGTTAGCTATTGTATTATAAGGAAGAAAAAATCCTGAGGAAAAGACCTGTAGCTCCGTGAACAATTTAGAGTTTGGGTAAGCGTGAACAACAGACAATAACTAATTTAGTATTCTTTGACTGACTATGGTTTTTATTTATAAAAATTACTGGGGAATTTACTACTTGGCTCGATATTTATAATTATTCTTTCGATAGATGGCAACTTTATGTTTGGATTTAAGCTTGTTAAATGCTTGTGAGGTAACAGCTTTTTTTTTCTTCTTTTGAAACTCTTTTTCATTTTTAGAAGGATTCTTAGGAGGCTGGCTGTACTATTTTATTTTCCTTTTACTAGAAAGATACCAGCATGCTGTTTACTTCAGAAATGTTTATCACCAGGGAGCTTATTTCCAATAACTGAATGAACGGTAGGCCCAGTTCAGGCACCATGGGCTTGGCAGGCCTCATAATGAAATATCTGGGCACAGTTGTAGTTTCTGGTGGAATGGCTCATGAGTGAGATCCCATCTGGTGGCGTTCATTATCTCTGTTAACAGAGGTGAGGTTATCTGCTAAGAATAAGTGGGAAGAGGTCAGAGGAAAATGAGGAGGTTTGACATTCAATTGAGGTCAGGAAGAGGGAGAATGAACTTGAGGCAATGTCCATGATCTGCAGGCAGTATGTAGGGCCCCATCAAGATAGGAGACCATGGATTGATTGGGGCACCAGTGGCATTCAGCTGCCTGGTTTTAGGAGCAAAGAAGGTATATATAGTGGGATTGAGCCAGAGTTTGGGTTTGCTGGGATGAGTGGCAGTAGGACAGTGGAGAAGAGGAACTGGAATATCAGGCCAGGAAGTGATTAACATGATAGTTAAGGGTGTCTGGGCTAAACGGGGAGGAGAAAAGGACCAGAGGTGTTGTTGAAGTCAAGAGGTGTTGTTGAATGGGTGTGTTGAAGTGTGGAGTAATGGGAGGATGTGGTTAGAGAGGAACATGTGAATGGAAGATTTCAGAGTTGGAGCAATTAATTACTGGGCATGACAGGTTCTTGTGTTTTGCCACAGATATAAATGGCTGAAATGAAATGAGCTCATTAAAGATGGCTGAGGATGTCAAGTAACTGAGAAGCCGGAGAGTTGTTTGGTTTATCTGTAAGGTCAGAAGCCATCAGAAGGATGTGTAGGGTATTTGGGATGGAGAAAGGAAGGAAGGCCAAATCTTCAGCAATTTAGGTAGGATCAGAGGCCCCAGCAGTGAGAAGAGGTGTTATTGCTAGCCCACAGGAGTCTCAAAGGATCAGGGCATTTCTGGCTGAGGGAGGTGAAAAAGTAGGGACCTAGAAGATTTATTGGTTGCAAGGTCTCTCTGGAAGGAGTTGGCTTTGGTCCAGGTTCATTATGCTTCTGAAGGAATCCCAATTCAAGAGGACAGCACTGGTGGCATGTAGTATTGTGTTTCTAAACTTGGTCATGAAACTTGTCTATGAATGTGTGTTAAAAATACAGATTCTAGGCTCTATTTCAGCCCCATTGAACTACAAAGTCTAGGAGAGGAGACTGATAATGTGTATTTTTAACCCCCACCCCACACACACACTTGGTAATTTTTTATAATTAGGTAACTTTGTGAAATTGGCTATAGTAGTTGAGAACACAGCATCTGGAAGCCTAGTGCCCTGGTCCAAAGGAGGTGAGACTGGTGGAGAGTAAGCCTCAGCCCACAACTCTTAAGAGCCTGGCTTTCTAGGTCCATCTGATAACAAAAGCAGTGTACTAGAGGGATGCTCCATTAGAGGCAAACACAGTGACAACAACAAGAAGGGACAGCTGCTAATGACAGAAAAAGAAACACTCTACAAAATAATCCAAAGTATAGCCATTTGGGAGCATTTATTGTAGAAGAAAACAGTCTTGTTTGCCTCAGTGGTCTCTGAATACATTAACTAATCATAATTATTATCCTTTTTAACAGGAGTAGATCAAATTATGATTTGGTTTGGTCAGAAAGGCTGAGAAGGAATTTATGAAATTTAGAAAGTTTTCCATTGTAAACTATCATGTTTTAGTGCTTTAGTTATTCATAAAATTAACTTATGTGACACAATTCCGTCTAAGAAGATACTGGATTTAAAAGAAAGTTTTATTCAATGACAAGCCAAAGACAAGAACAGTTGTTATCCCCAGGGGCTGTCTATATGATTAGATGCTTAGTATCATGATACCAGCAGTCCTACTGCCCCATTCTTCCTATTTTCACTAAGTAATTTTTTTCTTTCCATGGCCAGAGAGAGGAATCTTGCCAAAGAATAGCCGCTGGCAAGGGAATTTGTAGTTACTCATTCTTGGCTGACCACCTAGAATCCCTTATTGCCAGTAAGGAGATTTTGAATTTGAGTTGCAGTGTTTAGAATATTTAAATATATACCAACCACCTGGCTTGTCATGCCCCAACATTAAGGCTTTGGGGAAAAAATGTTGTTAGCACTGGTAAAAGTGGTTGCTATGGACCTTGAACCTAAAAATGGATTTGCTCTGTCATGTGTTCCATTTCTTATTTCTTCTCAATCTGAGAAGGCTGACTTTCATACTGGTGAATTGTAGCATCTTGCTATCACCTACTGCATCCTTCTATTTGCTGCCTCCTCTCCTTTCTGAACTGCAGGGAGCTAGATGAATGTACTTCATGAGGCCTAGAAAATGTGGCAGTGGGGGATTAGCAATGCCAACTCAACCAGAACTTTCAGTTTGCAAGTTGAGATTTTTTTAAAAAGTGATTCAATTTTAGAGAAAAATAGAAATTTGGTATATTTTTTCTTTTTAGAAGAACATTGAAGAATACTGAATGGAACCAGTGAGTGTTTTGATGACAGTAACATGTTCTTTAATATCACACTTTTTCTCCCTGTAGAGCTCAGGAACCCTTGAAGGTTCTACTGTATTATGGTGTTCTTTATAATGTTTATATAACTCAGAGTGTTCAGTTTGTGAATTTTTTGTATTCCTGCTGTAAATTACGTACCTTTGGATAAAAAAAAAAGAAGGTGCATGGCTTCAAGGAACTTCTTGAAAAGTTAGACAATGTATATTTAGGTCTCTAACCTCAACAGACCATGCTATATGCTGTGAAGGAGGTATAATCAAAATGTAGGACCACAGATGAAGGAGAGGTTATTTCTGGTGGAAGAGGGGATTGGAGGATGCTTTAATGAGGTGTTAATACTCAGACTGGATCTTGAATATTGGGTAAAAATTTTTTTTTTTTTTTGAGTTGGAGTCTCACTCTGTCGCCCAGACTGGAGGGTAAAATTTTTGAACTTTTAAATTATATTTGATATCTTCTGTTTACTAAGGTATCATTTGTTGTAGCAAGACTACAACAATATTTTGGTGCTTAATGAACTAACCTTCAGTTATCTAAATTGACTCACTCATCCAGAATGCCTCATTCCTTAATTATTTTGGATAACTTACTTATTTCTGTAATTAATGTATGAAGCACCACAAAATGCATGTTGGAGAAGGGCTTTTATAGAAGCCTAGCTGAAAATGATCTTGGGCTCATAGTGGCTATCTATAATAATTGGAAATATAGTGGTGTGGTGGTAAACAGAAAATCAGAATGATAAAGAGATGTGTATGTTTTGGATTTGTGGTTTAGGAATTGAGGGAAGATGGAACTCTAAGTGATGTTTGTTAGGCCTTCCTCGAAAGGAATAGTCTGCCAGGTTAACATGACTTTTGAATACTCACTATCTTATTTCTGTGTATCTTTCTCAGGGATGGTTGGTGACGTGGGCAGGAGATCCCTGTGGGGTGAGGCCATAGTAAACCCAAGGAGCCCAGCTGCTCCTCATTCTCCCGTGTTCTAGGTGGCTAAGAAAAAGGGTTTTACAGACATGCTGTGAAGCTGTGTCCAGAGTGGCTCTTCCTGCTCTAGTCCTCCGCACACCTGGTTCCTGGATTTGGCCTGCCTCAAAGCTACATCTTCCTGTCACAGAGTGGATTTTCTTTCACTGATGTGTGTCCCTCTGGGTGAGTCCTTCTCCTTTGGCAAGCCCATTTCTTGCCATGTAGGTTACCTGTAACTGGACCATGGTGATAGCCTTGCAAGTGGTCTTGTATTCAATGATCCCTTTCCCATGTTTCATTCTACTGCCAGACCAACCCCTTGATTCAACTCTTAATTTTCCAGGAAGCTGAAAAGTATAAATACTACTTGCTATCTTTTGTGCTGAAATGGGGCCCTGGCCCAGAATTCTGATCTCCTTGGGAATCAACACATACAGTTTAGAAAAGATAGCATTTCCTTTTTGTTTATTCCTGATAATGCCAATGGCATTTAAAAAGCTAAGATATTTAGCGATAGTATATGCTCCATTTTACCTTATAGGTAACTAGAGCCACTCAAAGAAATTGCATTCAATAATTCACCAAATGACATACCTATCATGTACCTACTATTGTCAGATACTATGCTAGACATTAACAGAGAGCAAATCAGACATGCCATTTCATGGCATCACAGTCTGGTGGACCTATGGTCAGGAAGCCATGAGAGCTTTATAGAATCGCCATAGGCCTCCAGGCAGAAAGGCCTGGTGTCTAATCCTATGTTTGCCTTCTATCAATTACATGATCTTAGGCATTTGCCTCTATTTTCTGTCAACTGGAATAAAATGAATTTGCCCTGGTTTATAAGACTTTCATAAAAATACTTAAATGAGGCTACTTAGAAAAGAGCTTTGAAAATATCAAATTACTACATATGCAAATATGGTAATCAGTCCTGCCTTCTTTAACAAGAATGGTTAATGAAGAGTTTACATTACTCTCTGACTTCAGAGAATGCTGTAGTATCCCCAAATGCAATGCTTGGACTAAACATTAATGTTTCATGAATTCTGTAGATTTTATACATACTGGCATTATTTCAGAAAGAAATGCTTCTATATATATACTATATAATCAGAAATGTATAGTTCCAACAATGGATATATGATAATTCTAATAATCTAATACATTATGATATAGTACAAGAATTAATCTGAAAAATAATTATAATAAAATAAAAATTATCCTTTGTAAGTTGTAGATTAATTTTTGCAGGTTTAGGTAGATAAAAAGTTTTGAATTGCACTGCTACTTATTGGTTCTGACTTTCTGTTGTTTTTGTGGTCTTTCTTACCTGCATATCACCAAAGAACTAGGAGCTTTCATTGTAGGTATTTTTTTTTTGTGGCAACCTAAACAAGACATTTAATCTTTGTCAACTTATATTTTACTAATAAAATGTGACCTTTTCTTTGCCCTGCCAACTTCACAGCATTGTTGAAACATTCAAATAGCATATTGGACAGGATATGCTTCTATCTGTGTGATGGCCCTTGTTCAGTCATAGTGTAGTGGTCAGGTGATTCGGGCAAATGAATGTCCCAGAAGAGCTATATCTTGAATTGTAGCACAGCCCTTCTTCAAGTCCTGATTATTCTTCATCTTGATTTGGTGCCTTCCATGTCCTGTTGTACCATTTTCACTTACTAACATTTCCTTTATACCTAGTTGTCCATTAGCCAACCCTTATTGAGCTTCTGCTGTATGTCAGTCCTGTGCAAGATGTCAAGGATATAGAGGTGAGAGGCCAGACCCGTCTCCAGGGTGCCTATTTGAGTAGGGGAGGAGTCAAGACTGTAACTGCAGTTCTTTCCTCAATTTCCAGCCTGCTGGCCTGTACTACAGATTTCAGACTTGTCAGCCCCTACAATTGTATGAGCCAATTCCTTAAAGTAAATCACCTAGTATCTGTGTATATGAACATGTGTATTCCTACACACGTATACATATTGGTGTGTTTTATACTGGTTTTGTTTCTTTATAGAATCCTGATACAATATTCAATAAATTCTCTCATTATATATAGCCATGTTGAGTTTAAGACACCCATGGAATCCAAGTGGAGATAATGGCAGGCAAAAGTAGCCAGGTTGTGCAGAGCTCACATGGGTGTTCTGGACTGGAAATATCTAAGTGTGGAAGTCACCAGTGTGTAGTTGTAAGCTGAAGCTATATTTGTAGATGATTTCAAACAGAGAAAGTAGAGTATGTAAGGTAAGAGGAAGTACAAAGATGGAACTTCAGGAAATGCCAACATTTAGGGCAAAGGCAGAGGGAGAGAAGGAAGGAATAAATGGAGGGGAGGAAGACCAGGGAGAGTAGGGTCTTAGAAATCAAGGCAAAAGAGAATTTCAAGGAGAGAGTGCAGCAACATCAAGTGCCATAAAAAGTTAAAGTAAGAGAACTGTTGGAAATTGTCTGTTGTATCATTAGAGGTAAATGTTTCAGCATCCCACTATTAGAGTGGATGAAGTAGAGAATCCGTGGTGATGAAGTAGAGGTGTGCTTGCTGCTGATGCTTCTTAAAGGAGCTCAGCTAGGAAGCATGAGGATAAGAAGGGACTGTGGGCTTCTTGAGGAGGGGGTTATGTAAGGGTGAGAGGGGCTCTAGCATGTTCAAAGGCTGAGGAAAGAAAGAGCCAGAAGAAAGGAAGAAGCCAGAGATTCAAGGAAGAGAAAGGATAATGATTGAGCAGGGTCTTTTTCATGGATGGAGGGTCGTACACAGGGGATGGCTAGTAGTATTGCCAGAGAAGGAGTGCCTCTCCCTTTTGACAGTGTGGAAAGAGGAAAGGCTATTCAAGGATACAGAGAAGTTATAGAAGGCAAGAGGCTGGAAGTTCTGCCCTCTGAAAAGCTTCTATTTTCTTTGTGAAGAGGACTATTGGCACCAACTGATAGCCAGGGGGAGGTGGTGAAGTAACGTCTTTAAAGGCAGAAGAGGAGGTATAAAATTACTGCCATGGAGCTTGGAAGTGGGAGTTGATTATTGCTCCCCATTGTCTATTGAATGTAAGTTATACTCCACAGTCTGCCTTTAATCAATTCTACCAGACTGCCTATCCTTTTTGTTTCATTCCAGCACCCTGGTACTTCAGCCAAGAGTGTCTCTGATGTAGCACTAGAATGCAGCTTTGAGAGATTGGATGCCATTAGACTAAGAATCAGGAGTCGTGGGGTCCAGTCTTGGCTTCTCCATATACTAGCTATGCCACCTTGGACATACTTTAATGTAAACTGTTAATAATAACAACAATAGTATGTGATGATGAGGGTGTGACAAATGAGAAAACATGTTATGAAGTACTTAAAAGAGGATAAATAATATGAATGGAGGTGGTCATCAGGCCATGTCTAATCCCAGCTCCAGGCTTTTGTACAAACTTTCTTCATTACCACTAGAGTTTTTCCCCTTCTCTCCATCTGAATTCAGCCTGTATTGCATAGAAAAATGCTAGCTACTGTAACAGTAAAACAATAGACATTTCCATGCTCATTTATAATCCAATCAGTTGTGGAGATGGAAGGAACCCAGAGTAGTGGTGCTCTGCCATCTTCAGACCATGGTTTTCAAGGCTGCCTTGGGTGTCAATGGCCAGCTAGTAGGGTTGGGGAAGATACTGAGAGGGGATATTTGCTTGGGAGGACTTTATGTACCAGGCCTAGGATGAGAGCTAGTGACCTAAGGCCAAAGAAGAGATGGTTGAAAAGTGGCATCTACTAGATGGGTGATGAATTTGGACTATGTGGGTGTTTGTTTGCACAGAATGCTGGTGGTGGGGTTCTGAGGAGAGTGAGGCAGGATCTATGCAACCCCAGGGGGAAATGGAGAGGCAACTACCTTGATGGACAGAACTTAGGAAGGGCTGAGGGGCCTAGGACTGGTTCCTGGTGAAGGTAAGTGATGCAAAGGTGGGAGAGAGGCCCCTGGCTCAGGGGAGATACAGGTGAGAACTGGGTGATTACACACCTTCTGAGGTAAGCTTTCCAACAGCTGGGAAGGCAGACACTGTTGACATTTTTTAAGATATGAAAACTGATGAGGTGGTGCCTTGAGAAAGGCCACACAACAGGCAGCAGAGAAATTAGGTAGGGCCTGGGTCTTTTGACATCAAAGCCCCTGATGCTGAGAGCTAGGAAATATCCTACCTGGAGGGCTGGAAAACTGGGACTCTGAAGGAGTTTGTTTGAGGTGAACCCTTGGGCACAGGGTGGAGGAAGACCTTGGTGGTGGCCTATTCCTTTATAGGGGACTCACCCTTTGGCTGATTCTGTTGGAAGAGGGAGGTCAAGATCCTAAGGCAGGAATGTGTTAGAGGGTTCGAGGACTGAAAGGAGACCAGGTTTGTACATGACTAACAGGAGGGAGAGGTGCATGAGAAGATACTGGAGAGGGAGGCAGGATCCACATCACCCAAGAACTTATCAGGGTATGGCAAGGAGTTAAATTTTATTCCAAGGTCAGCAGGAAATCATTGTACATTAGGAGCGGGGCATAGGATGGTCTGATTTATAGTTTTAAAAGACTATCCAGGCTCTTGTATGGGAATGGTGGAGGGGAGGCCAGAGTGTACACTGAGTGTAGTGGGCGAGGAAAAGAAGGAATTCGAGAGGAGATGAAAGTCTGGAGCGCAGAGCTAAGGTTCAGGCTGGAAAATAAAACTTGATCCTGTATTTCCTGTTAGCTCACTCCCTGTTCTTAGCCAGGCTTCCTGTGAGTAGCCTTATCCATGGTTTCTGCTTCCTCACCTCCTGCAATTCAACCCTATGTGCTCTGGCCTCTGTCACTGCCGCTTCCCTGAAATGTCTTGGGCAAAGGGCACTTAAGGACATTTGTGGTTAGCTTAGTCCAGGCCTTTAGCCTTCACCTGACTTGACTTGCATCCATTCACAGTTACAAGCCATTTCTGCCTTGAAATGCTGTCCTCCTTAGGTCTTCTGTCTTTCTGGCCCCTCATCCTGTGGCCTCTTTCTGATCCCCAAGTCCCCAGACCAGCCCTAAAATGACAGTATTCTCTAGGCTTCTGGGTTTCCAGTTGGTCCTCCTCAGTTTCCCCTGTGCCCTTCTGCACAGAATGAGCCCTCCGTCCTTCATCAGGCCAACACCTACTTGCCTTTCCAGCTTCGTCTCAGGTGCCCCTTCCTCCAGAAGCTTTCTCTGACCCCTCAGGCTGGGTTAGGCGCCACTTATCCTCTTTTTCCATTTCTCCTGGAGCATAAAGTAGATGCCTCTATGATAGCACTTAGCACCCTGTTTACTTGTTTGTCTCCCCAGTCTAATAGTGTTTGAAGGATAGGGTTGCAATGAAATACTCTGTGATCTAGGACAAAGATTGCTTTCTCCAGTTCAGGTGAAAGCCACACTTTATAATGAAGGTATCTACATCTGGTTGTGTATTCTTTCACTGGGTCTGAAGGCTGGAATTCTGGTATAATCTCTTCTGTGAACAGAAAAGATTAATAGAAATAATCAGTAATTATCTCCATTTTCTGAATTGCTTAATCTGAATTGCTTCAGAAGAGCTTCTAAAGACTTACATTTTTTGCCTGGTAATTTGGAGCTCTACTCCCTTGTTCCCATCCCCAAACCTGTTACATGTGTCTCGTATTTTGTGATTCCACAATTCTGGGTTTGACATCACAATTGCCTCCATAGTGATGAACACTAACGTTTTCCTGCCCTGAACTGTGATAGCCGTCAAAGGTAACACACAGGGTGAATGAAAGATAAGCTTCTGCCTTTATATCCTTCCCTCCTGCTAACCAGCTGATTGTGGTAAAAGAAAAAGAAGACATGGGTAGAGACTGCAGCATACACTTAGGTATACAAATCACACATCTGGAGTTTCAGGAAGGTTTTGGGTGGTTAATATCACAAAACTCTCATGCTTGTCTTTCAAACGTCTTCTTTTTATCTTTCTCTCAGTTCCACATCTGGGCTATCTTTTTCGGCAAGTGAAACACAGAAAATGTTGAGCCACTTTCTTCCCAATGGCTGTGATTTTTAGAATCTTTCTTGATTTTTTGCAATGTTTAGTTTTCTGAGCCTAACACAGCAATAAACAATGATGCCTTTGACTAAATGAAACTCTTAGCATCATTATTACTATAGTTTTTACTGTTATGTTCTGTTACATTTGGTAATATTGTAACATACTTCCTCTTAAAAATAAAAAAAGGCTTTTAAGTCTTGGGGTGCAAGTAAGATGCCAGTCAGGCCATACAGTTTGATTTCCAGCTAGAGGAGACTTAACCAACTTCACTTGGGTCTGATAATAAGAATGAGCATTTAGCCCTCACAGCATGCCAGTTCCTGTGCTTGCTAAGGACTGTTATGTGTATCAGTTAGTTTAATACACAACAACCCTGTGTTAATCATATTTATAGTAGATGGTGTTGTTGCCTCATTTTAATGGTAAATAAATGGAGGCTTAGCAAGGTTGGGGCTTGTTCCATGTTTCATATGTTGCAGTGTGACCTAGAGCACGAGCTCTTAACATGCCACAACACTGCTTTAATATCTTTCTGCTGGGTAAAACTCTATGTACAATTCCCTGCTCTCATACTTCATATTTAGTTCTCTGGTCTTCTTAATTAAAATGTAAATTAAAAAAAAGAATTGGGTGAGTTCTTTAAACTCATGAGGGCATCTAGAAGGGTACTTACTCTGCACATGGTGGGTGCTGACAGTTAAGGCTGAAGTCCTTATATCTATGTCATTAGGCCCGGTAAAGAGATTAAAGTTCTGTGAGTTCTTCAGTCTTGGAATGACTAGGGCCACTCTAGATCTCATAAGTCCATCTTACATCAGCAAAATTCTGACACATCATGATGGGCGAGGACTCAACTGGGGGGGTGGGAGGGGTGTTCTCCCTTTGACTTGCCTTTGGGAAGCTGACCAGCAGAGACCAAGTGGGAAAGAAGATGGTTGCTGTAACTAAGGTTGGACTGGCAGCCAGATGCCTGTATTCAGTCCTAGCTCTGCCTTACACACTTACCCTCTGTGGGTCTTGGTTTCCTCACTGACTCTGGGAGTTAGGAGAAATTGCTTATCCCACTTTTTTTTCCCATTGCATCAGAGGTTAAAACAGCCTTTTTGTTTTGGAGAGTGTATTATTGTGCTTTGTTTCCCAACTCCACACTTGGAACAGTGACATAATTGGAAGGCTGGGATGTTTTGGAGGTTGCTGTGTTTCCCCTTTTCCTAGTCTCTAAGGAATTATTGAGTTGGACATCTTTATTAATTTGAGATAAAGCTGGGACTCACTGACTGAGAATGAATATTGAAAATAAAGGGATGACTAGAACTTCTCCCCCAATTCATAGCACTTCTAGGGTTTAGAAACTGATGTTATTCCTCTGGGGTCTGATGAGAGTGGCTCTGCTTAGGACTACTTCAGGCCCATTGGAAAAGCACAGGCTAGCCTTGGGAGTCTGGTATTTTAGAATCATCGGGTCCTTCCTGTATGTGCATCTCAGTCTGAGATGAACCCCAGAACTGCACATTCTCCTTGTGCTGATTCAAGATATAAATGATTCTGGAATGCTATAGATAGGACTTTATCAGTCAGAGTCCCAACAGGAATAGTTGGCATTCTTAGCTTAGGATAACTCCAGGAGAGTTTACTTAAAGAAGTGTGGGTAGAATGTAGAGGAAAACATAAGGGATAGGAGCCCAGGGTTATCATGATGGTGGGGCGGTTACCACCACTAGCACTGAAGGAACAAATAGATGAAAATGGTTATCGGAAGCCAGAAGAGATTGTCATTTGGAAGATGCTATCTTGAGAAGAGCAGCAAGTTTGTATGAGGGATGCAGCCAGCACAAATAAAATGAATATCCTAACCTTGCTCCCTCCCTTGTTTCTCCTACCCCCCTCATCTCTTTCTGGGACTCAGCATTGGCTAAACCCCAATCAGAGATCAAGGGCATAGGGGCCTGTTGATGTGACACATAAGGATTAGGCTGTGGAGGAAGAGAGAGGGTGGAGAAAGTTGGAGCATGCATCTGGGAAATCACTGACATAAAGACTCCTGCAGTTTTTTACTGGGCAGAACTTGTGTGCATGTGTGTGGTGGAAAGTGGGAAAAAGGATGAAATAAGCATTTCTTGAGCATCACTATATGCTAGGGACTTTCTTGTGACATCACCTTTTGGGGCAAGTGATATTATTTCTGTGTTATAGAACTGGAAAACTTGAACCCACATCTCTCGGCTCTAAGTCAACTCAGTCCTGGCGATCTCTGTGGTGACAGGTAGTAGACAACTATTCTTTTTATCTTACTCTCTCTGTGGCCGATTCCAGAAAGCCACGTTTCATGACATTGCTGGGAGAACGAAGAGGACTGTAACAGAGCTGCTGTGTATTTTTTTCCTTCAAATTTATGAACTTGAGAAGAAGGGAAAATAGGAGGAAAAAAACTCAGCTTGGCATGGGTGATGTTCAGTGAGATCAAATAAGGTGAAAAGCAAAATAGACTCCAGAAATTTAGTTTTTCTTTTACCCAAAGTTCATGGGTGGCTGCTGTACAAAGTCCTTTTTACTTTCCACAAATGTTAAGCATTTTTCATAATATGAATCTCATTATCTTTACTTTTGGTAGTTTATGACCTCAAATAGTATAAAGGACAAAGAACCAACAGAACATGATCAAAACTATGTGTCACCTTTGTAATTTCATTTTTTGCTAATGCACACATTCTTATAAGGAGTTACAGGTATTTTGGTTCCTCATACATTCATTGTAAAAGTATTTATTGAATAGTCAACAGTGAAATAGAAATTTTAAACTGAAAAAGGAATTTTAACACCCTAGAAAATAAACTCTTTTTTTCTTAGTTCTTGTTCACATGTGTCTATAATTTTTATATGGCCAGAACTGTACAAGGTTGTATTGTTTTCTTGTCATCATGAGTATTTTTCCATGTTTCTATGTAACCTGCATAATTACATATGATAGTTTCTCAGTTTACCTTAAATATTCTCCAACTTATTGGATATTATTTTTATTGTTTATACCCTGCCTCATTCTATGAAAAGGATTGATGGTTTTGTTTAACATTCAAGTGGTTTATGTATTATTTTTCTTTATAAATATTGTTCATTTGCATCTTCAGGTGACTAGTTTTCCCACCCCCCTCCTCTTTTTTTTTCTTTAAGGAAGAGGAAAACAAACTATTTTTTCCTTAGTATAATTTCAGAAGTGGAATGAGCAACTCTTGAAGCTACTCTAAGGAACACGAAATATAGTAGTTTTAGGGGTAGTTAAGAGAAGCAAGAGTACAGTTGACATGAGCCATTAAGCAGAGTTGTTGCTTAAAATGTTAATGTGAATTTTTATTAAATGTTAGATTTTAGAAACTATTACTAAAAGATAAATTGGACATTGTTTACAATTATGCACAAAATTTAGCTGGTAACATTAAGTCGTAATTAAGTTTTAAGAAATTTATTCTCAGTTCAACTGAATATAGCATAATTCTAAACAAATCTTAGATTAATGACATTGACCCCAATTATTCTCTACCCCCTGGAATATTAGCTTTGGTCTAGTAGTCTCCTGGGCTGCTCCTTGAGAGGTGGTCATCCTCTCCCTAACCCATCCTTCCCAGTCCTGGGAAGCTTGGGCACTTCTGTCTGTTCACACCTCTACAAAGCTGTATCCTCTGGCTAGAAGGGACTTTCTTGTATAGTACCCATATCCTTCCACTTGCCTTTCATTAGCCATAGTTCTGCTTTCTGGAACAGACACATTTCTTCCATTAGGCAGGAAACATCAGAAAATCAGAGATCAGTTCTGGTTTTTACTCTGTATCCTTAGCTCCTGGCATAGTTCCTGGCACATAGCAGATGCTCAAAAACACATTTGTAGAATGAAATGTCTTGGGACATTCTTTCAAATGTGTAAATACAATCACGATGTACCCACATAGTCACCTCTTCTTGATATCTAATGTTCTTTAGTTCAGCTGTTCTTTAGAATAGAATAGAATTGAACCTCCAGATCTCTTTCCTTCCCTGTCCGTCACCACACATGTGGCCAGTTTGTTGGCAGTCACTGTTAAAATGTGTGACTAAATTTATAGCCAGTTCTCTAGAAGTAGTCTGATTTACAACAATTTACTGAAGTGTGCACTACTTTTTTGTCTTTAGCAAATCCCTGGTTGTTTAAATCTTTTTAGGCGATATGCTGTCAAGCCTTGTCTCTTCTAAGGGGTGCTTATGCAGTTGTTTCCTTCTAGATTAGTGTCACCTGGGATTTGATGAGGGCTCTTCAGTATCCTCATGTGAGTCATCAGAAAAGTGAGGAATAGAAGAATCCCAAGGAAGAGTTCAGTAGAAACCTCCCTCCAAATTGACATTAATCCTATGCTTTTCAAACTGTTATGCGCATACATATTACCTGGGTATTTGGTTAAAATACAGATTCTGATTTAGTAGGTCTGGGTGTGGCAGAGACTCTACCTTTCTTACAAGTTCTATCCAAGGTTATGCTGACATTGTGCATCTCCCTGATCATACTTTGAGTAACAAGGCACAGTGTTTGGGGAAATTTGCTCATGAAAGCAATTCTTTTGGTGTCTGGATAACAGTGCTGTACCCATCAGAGTCCCCAGCAGATACTATCTGAAGCAGGTACTTGAAACCATTCTCAAGTGTTCACCTCCCACCTCACTAGGTTGATGAAGAAAACAAGAGTGGTGTTGTCTCACCAGCTTCCAAGCAGTTGCACACTTCTATGTGCATGCTCAATGGGACCTCTTATTCCAACCAGTGACAAATATGTTACTCAACATGTTTGGCATATTTTTATAATTGATGCTTGATAATAGTGCTGATATTTGCTGTTTTTTGAGTTATTAATCTGGTATACTTTTATATACCAGAAAGCTACCTAAAGAGACACTAAACAGAATTTTTTAAAAAAACATTGGCTAGAAAGTACAGTATTACTGATAAAATTCTTTTATGAGAAATGTTAAGGAGCATCCAAAATTTTTTTTCTTACTCTATTGGAATTTGAATTAAATGGATGCATTGTTGAAATTACATTCCTAAACTGAAAGGTACTCTTGCAAGTGGAAATCTTTGAGTAGCAGATTAACAAGTGAGTTCTGTAGAAACACAGGGTAGAGAGTTTATGATCACCTGATCCCCCTTTTCTCCAAGCTTTTAATCTCTTAGCTTAGGGGAGGGGTGTTTTCTCTTGCCCTTTGTACAAAGAAAATAACACTGTGACCAAGACTTTTTTGGTCATTTCAAAGAATAGTTACTATTAAACATTGGTTAGAAAGTACAAAAATTTAGACAAAGCATTTGCATTTGCTGATTTTGTAGAGCTCATTGTGTTTCCTTATCTCTTTGTGAGATGAGCTCTTATTTCCTTAAAGTCTTAGGATGAGTAGGATGAAATATTCATATAAAGTTCTTGAAAGAGAAGTTTTGCTTTGAATCATTCTTCATCCCCTGGGGTAGAGGCCTTCTGAACTCAAAGTCTGTGCTTAGAAACTGACTAGCATTGCTCCTTCCCTCACCTGGTGTTTTTTTATTTTTATTTTTTATTTTTTTGCTGGAGGTGGGGAATATACAGATATAGGGTCACCTTCAAAGTGCACTTTACCTAATATCCTTGCCATGGCAATTTATAGCCTGGTTCTTACAGTTATCACCACACACACACACACAGTCATACAGTCCCTTAAATTTTACCTGTGTAGGCCACCTTTTTTTTTCATTTTGAATGTAGTAGGTGTGGCCACCACTCTGGAAGCTATTCTGTTCAACGAATGTCAAGAGAGCCCGTCTCCCTGCCATTTCACAGTCCTTAATCCCCCAGTTCCTCATTTGAGAACATGTGGAACAGGTAATGCAGAGTGGCATGTTGCTGCTGTAGTACACTCATTAATTTCCCCGCTTTCCATGATGATGCTTTTCTGTGGTTGCCAAGATGTCTGTCTCCCCTGTTCTTTTAGCTTTTCACTTGCAAGCACAGTTGCAGCAGCAATCACCCCTGCCTTTAACATTTTTTATTATGGTAATTTAAAAATATGTTATATGAACCTCTATGAACTCACCAGGTACACCAACAATATCAACATCTTGCTAATCTTTTCTCATTTATTTCCTGCCCTCCTTCATTCTCTTCCCTGCCCACCACCGTGCATGTTCTTTCCTCCATTTACTGGAGTCTTTTGAAGCAAAGCCAGATATTCCATCATTTCATCTGTAATACTTCAGTATGTAACTTCACAGAGAAAGATTTTCAAAAAACTTTTTAATTGAAATACACATAAAAAATTGACATAAGTGTATCCTGGTGAATTTTCACAAATTAAATAAGTCTATTTAAGCAACATCCAGATCAAGATATAGAACTAAAACAGTAGACTTTTCCTGATTAATTTAATCTCCAACTCGTCCTTTACTAAATATTCTAAACCTATCCTGGTGAATAATTGAAGTTCTTGTGGTATGCCTACAATTTAATTAGACAAATATGCATAAGTTTTTCTTTTACATCTATAAAACAATTTGACTTTTGCCCTATAAAACAGCAATCACAACAAATACCGAAGTATTAGTCTCGTGAGGTGATTACTTCACCACTGTTGATTAATATGTTCAGACAATTCTGATTCCTAAATATTGAAGATGGTGTCTTCCTACTATATCACAAAAGTTGAATTCTGTAACTAGATATTAAATCAGGAAATCCTAATCAGAGGAGAAAAGACAACAGCAAAAAAACAAAGCCTTGACACTATCAGTCAGTAATTTGGCTATTTTATTTTCAGTGAAGAATAAGCAATAATGTAGTGTATTTAACTTCCCCAAATACTTTGTAATTGATTAACATGTCCATTTTCTTTTTAGTGGCCGGCAACAAACAATACCACAAATTATTTAAAATATCATTTACACTCCCCAAACTTTTAGTCAGGGAGGAAGCAAATTATTGGGTCACTGCTTATTGTCCCAAACTACAACTTAGAAAGCAGGAACCAGGATGGGAGGCCCCCAAGAGGAAAAAGTGGGAAGGGAGATAGTAACTAATATTAACTAAGTGCCTGTGGCTGCTTTTCTATGTGCTCATTTAGACCTTGCAGCTTCTCTGAAAACTGGCCAGTGTAGCCAAGTGGTTAATAGCAATAGACTGGGCTGATATCTCCACCTTGCCATTGTGTACTATATCTATCAGACCTAAGGCAGGTCTCTTCACCTCTCTGTGTCTGTTTCCTCATCAGACATAGAGATAGCACAACATCTGCTTCATAGAGTGACTGTGAGGATTAAATGAAATGTGTGGAAGGTGCCAAGCATAGAACCTGGCACATAATCAGCATTCAATAAAGCAAACTGTTATTCATCCTTATTTTTTGACTTATAGTCTTTTTAAAGGAAGGTTATAGAGTTTTAGTGGCTTTTAATAACATTCAAAGTTTTGATTACAGATTAAGCAGATTTTCTACAGCTGTAATAAAACTTTGTCAAACATGAATGCTTTCCTTTTTTTTTTTTTTTGAGTCGGAGTCTCTGTCGCCCAGGCTGGAGTGCAGTGGCATGTTCCTAGCCACTGCAGCCTCAACCTGCTGGACTCAGGTGATCCTTCTGCCTCAGCCTTCCAAGTAACTGGAACTACAGGCATGTGCCACCATGTCCGGCTAATTTTTTGATTAGTTGTAGAGATGAGGTCTCACCAAGTTGCCCAGGTTGGTCTCGAATCTGTGGGCTCAGGCAATTCTCTCACCTTGGCCTCCCAAAGTACTGGGATTATAGGCGTGAGCCACTGCACCCAGCCAAATGCTTTCCTTTCAAACTGGTCATCTAATGTGGCCTCAATGTTGCTCAAAATATGTTTGGACTTATTATTAATTTTTTAGTCTGTAGGTATCTTTTTGCTGAAACTACAAGTAGGATAGAAGTGGATAGCTACATAATTAAAATTAGCTCTTTGTCCATTATCCAACAATCTTTTATTGACCACCTACTGTTTGTCAGGCATGTTGTTAGGCACTTGGAATATAGGCATGAACAAGTAAGACAGGGTCATCTTCTGTGGCATTTGTTATGTAGGGGCAAAAGCTTTCATCAGCACTTTGGATTGTGTCAAAATGTGACAGTCCTAAATAACACTGCTAAAACTGCTGAAAGGAAAAAGACACATTTTGGAATGTTTGGTAGACATATCCAACCCTTTTGCTGGTCCAGTAAGATCACATCCTTGGCATGTTACTCAAAAGGAAGACAGATGCCTTCTTATGAGTAAAATGAGATATACTGAGGGAGATACTACTCTGTATCCTGTGTGATGATGTAACCAGCCCTTCAAATTCAAATTTGGAGTAAAACAAGGAGCTCCTTTATTTCTCCGTGTTTGACTTTGGAGCCACTCATTCGTGAACTTGAAATTGGAGGCAACCCCACAATATCAAAATAAAAAATATTGATCAAAAAAAAAAAGAAAGAAATTGAAGGCATTGTTACAATAAACAACCCACTTGAAACTAAGTTATCATTTACCAGTAACATGGTAATTATTTTAAATAATTGACTATACATTCAAGAATATTTGTTAAGTTTAATTAATTAGCATGTCTAAAAGTGTGCTGGTTTCTCCTAAAAAGTTTCTAAATATATGTTTCTATCCAATTCAACATCTTAATGTTAAATAATTGCAAAACACAAATAATTAATTAAACAAAATTAAGAGAGTCTTGACATTCAAAGGCACTTTAAAGGTAATTTAGGATAGCCACCCTCATAGCATGAAAATGCCCTCAGTCTATTTTCTAACACCTCTGGAGATAGAGAATGTCTAACTATAAACAGAGATCCCAGGCATATAACATAAAGGTGACTATTTGTTGTTTATAAAACAGGAGTGAACGTTACCTATAGCAAACTTTTGTGCCCTGTTAGTACAGTTTGTTTGTTTTTTTTCTTCTTCCAAATGGCATTCTGGTCTGCTGAGGCTTGTCTTCTGCAGGCCAGTTTCTGCCAGTGGGTTGCCTTTCCACTAAATTTTGGCATTGCTTAGGGAAACACCTCTAGGCCTTCTTATTTTTTTAATTTGTAATTAACATTATAGCATGTAATTTAAATCATGTATTCATTCAGCAGATATTCGTTAAGTGACATCTTCGGCAAAAAGGATGATAGTACTGAGCAAAAAGTCACTATTATCCTGGAGATTTCAAGTTCATGAATAAGTGGCTCTCACATCAAAGGTGAAACAAAGGAGGTCCTTGCTTTACTCCAAATTTGACTTTAAAGGGCTGGCTAGCTATGTCATCACAGTGGATATGAAGTGGTGTCTCTCTCAGTATATTTCATGATATTTCATATTTATACATAAAGATATATTAATTATCTGTTGCTGTATAATAAATGATCCTGGAAGTTGGGATCTTAAAACAACGAACACTTATTATCTAACAGGAGTCAGTTGGGAATCTGGGCAGGACTTAATGGGCTCTGGCTCACAGTCTTTCATGAAATTGCATTCAAGCTGTAGGTTGGAGATGCAGTCTCATCTGAAGGATTGATTCAGAGAGGGATGGATCTGAGTCCAAGCTCACTCATGTGGTTGTTGCTTGGCCTTAGTCCATCACTATACATTTGCCTCATGACTTGATATTGGCTTTTCCAAGGGGAATGATTGAAGACAGAGAATGAGAGAGAACACATGTGGAATCCATGGCATTTAAATAACTTAATCTTGGAAGTAATGTTCCATCATGTCTGCTGTATACTACTTGTTAGAAGAGAGTGAATAAGTCTGGCCCACACTCAAGGAGAGGAAGTTACACTAGGGCATGAATACCAGGAGGCAGAGATCATCATCTCTACCCCAATGTTGGACCATCTTAGAGCCTGCCTAACACGGAAGGTAAGACATATCATGGACAAATATAACATGTCAAGTGTAATACATGCTATAAAAAATAGAGCAGAATAAGGGAATAGAGAGTGATAGAATGGGAGTCTAAGTGCTATTTTGGGTGGGGCATTCAAAAGTGACCTTTCTGATACAGTAATATTTGAGCAGAATTTCTTGTGAAGATAAAGGGAGCAAGTATGGATTCTAAAATGAATGGCTGATTCCTCTTATTCATTCAAAGCAGAATGAATAGGAAGTCAAAGGACTCAAATCAGAAGTATGTTTGGCTTGCTTGAGGAATAACAGAGTCCAGGTGTGGAATAATCAAGGGCAGAGGGATAGAGAAGATGGGGTCACAGAGTAATGGGAATAGAGAAGATAAATTGTGCAGGGCTTTTATCCCATGGAAAGGATTTTTGTTTCTACTCTGAAATGGGAAGTCATTGGAAGGTTTTAACTAGAGATAAGAAAAAAATAAAGAGAAAAAAAGAGTAGCATCATTCTAAGACTTTTCATATAAGATCACAAGGAGTCTTGGGTGTAATAAATAAAAACAAATCTTACCTGGATACATTGCAGTAAAACTGTAGAATCCCAATGACAAAGAGAACTTGAAAACAACCAGAGAGAAAAGGGTATCATTTTGATTTACAGCAGACTTTTCTTTCTTTTTTTTTTATATTATATCAATATTTTTTATTTTGATATTGTGGGGTACAGTTAAGGGTTAGGTATACAAATATACTTCGTCAGGCACCCTTGTTGATAAGGGATGTTCCCCCGCCCCCAGACAGATATTGACTGCCGTTAATCCCACCTCCCTTCCCCTCCCTTCCCCCCCATAGTTTCCAACGACTGTCAGTCCTTTTCTTATAGAATTACGGTGGATATTCAAGGTCCACTATATGAGTGAGAACATGTGACACTCAGATCTTTGTTTCTGTGAGAGGTCACGCAGTATTATACACTCTAATTCCATCCAGGTTGCTGCGAAATTCGTGATTTTGTTCTTCTTTATGGCTGCGTAGTATTCCATCGTGTGTATGTACCACATTTTTTTAATCCAGTCCTCTTTTGATGGACAGCATGGTTGCTTCCAGGTTCTTGCTATTGTGAACAATACTGCGATAAACATACATGTGCAGGTATCTTTTTTATAGAGTGATTTGAGTTCTTCAGGGTATATTCCCAGTAGGGGGATTGCGGGGTCATATGGGAGGTCGATATTTAGAGCTTTTAGGAATCGCCACAGAGGTTGCACTAGTTTACACTCCCACCAACAGTGTGGAAGTGTTCCCTTTTCACCACATCCTCTCCAGCATCTGTTATTTTTTGAGTTATTGATAATTACCATTCTGACTGGAGTTAGGTGGTATCTTGGTGTAGTTTTAATTTGCATCTCCTTGATGATTAGTGAGGTTGAACATTTTTTTTTTCTTTTTTTGAGTTGTAGTCTCACTCTGTCGCCCAGACTGGAGTGCAATGGCCGCTCCTGGCCACTGCAGCCTCGACCTGCTGAGCTCCGGAGATCATTCCGCCTCAGCCTTCCAAGTAGCTGGAACTACAGGTGTGCGCTACCACACCCGGCGAATATTTTTGATTTATTGTTGAGATGAGGTCTCACCAAGTTGCCCAGGTGGGTCTCGAACCCGCAGGCTCAGGCAATCCATTCACCTCAGCTTCCCAAGGCATGGGATTACAGCCACCGAGCCCAGCTAGGTTGAACATTTTTTCATGTGTCTGTTGGCCACTCGTGTGTCTTCTTTTGAGAAGTGTCTGTTCATATCTTTTGCCCACTTTGTAACGGGGTTGTTTGTTTTTTTCTTTTCAGCACGTTTGAGTTCCTTGTAGATCAAAGATGTTAGGCCTTTGTCAGACATGGAGTGGGCAAATACTTTTTCCCAGTCTGTGGGCTATCTCCCTGCTCTCTTGAGGGTTTATTTGGCTTTGCAGAAGCTTATTGGTTTAATGAGGTCCCACTTGTCTATCTTATCTCTTATGGCCCATGCTTTTCGGTTTTTGCTCAGGAATTGGTTGCCAGTTCCAACTTCCATAAGGGTGTGTCCTGCATTTTCTAAAGTTCTTATGGTTTGAGGTTTCACATTTAGGTCTCTGATCTATTTAGAGTTAATTTTTGTGTATGTGGATAGATAGGGGTCTTGTTTGAATCTTCTGCATGTGGTCAGCCAGTTTTTTTTTAGCACCGTTTACTGAATAGATTGTCCTCTCCCCAGTGGTGGGTGGTGGAGGCTTTGTCAAAGATGAGTTGGTTGAGAAATTGAAGTTTTGCTTCTGGAATCTCAGTTCTATTCCATTGGGTTATATGCCTGTTCTTGTACCAATATCAAGCTGTTTTGATTATTGTAGCTTTATAGTAAAGTTTAAAGTCTGGTAGTGTGATACCTCCTGCTTTGTTTTCTTTTTTTTTTGCTGAGTATTGTTCTGGCTATTCTTGGTCGTTTGTGTTTCCATATGAATTCCAGTATTGTTTTTTCTAGATCTGAGAAGAATGTTGCTGGTAATTTGATGGGTATTGTATTAAATCTGTAGATTGCCTTAGGTAGAATGGACATCTTCACAATGTTGATTCTTCTAGTCCATGAGCATGGGATATTTTTCCACTTGTTTGTGTCATCTTTGATTTCTTTGAGCAGTGTACTGTTTGGTTTTAAATTAACTGCATGAACTGCTACTGACCTTACTGGGAGCAGCATTTCCTAGTGTGCATTCCTAAGAACATACACTTCCTCAGGTAACACACCAAAACCAAGTTCATGAATTTTGAACACCAATCTACAGTGCAACACCTTTTGGGAAGTTCACGATGGACATTTCAACCTTAACGCTCTAAGATATCCTAAATTAAAAGAATCTATTTAAACCTGCTTAACTCATATTTTCCAAACCTATTTGGCCATTGAACTGCCTCATAATGTAACACTAATGAAGTAGACTGTAGATTGAATTCTTCCCACAGCACACTTGAGGAAACACTGATCTAGAAAAATGGAGGTATTGATTGCTATTTGCCTTAATTTAGGAAGTACAAGTCTGGTGGGGAGGGGGATTTGCAATAATCATAAACTCACTTGTGATTTATCAGTTCATGGGAAAAACAATGACCAGTTTTTCTAACCTAGACAGTTCATTAAAAGTATAAGTTTTAAGAATCACAGAATCATACAACTTTTATCCAGATGGCCATCCTTGTATTGATCCTGGATGGGAGGGTTGATGTCCACGGCATGCGCACTGCTTACCACATCCCCTGAATACTTTGTCTCACTTCTGCTTACAGCTACTCCTCATATTATCACTACCACTTTAAAGATGAAAAAAACCAAGACATAGAAGTTAAATGGTTTGACTGAAAGCAAATACTTATCAATCTCACATCTGTTGTTCCACACAGTACTGTGTGTTTTACATGCAGTGTATCACTTAATCCTCCCACAAAACCTACAAGGCAGGAATTAATGTGGGTGAACCTGTCTCAGGTCTCAGGTCATATGTGACAAATCTCAGACTGTCTCCACAGACATGTCCTCCTCACCTCTGGGGAACTTCCCTGTTGTCTTTGCAGAATTATTAGGAAAATGAAAGCCTTATTGTGTTTCAACAAATGGTACTGAAACAACTGGATATCTACATACAAAAAATGAATCTAGACACAGATCTTATATCCTTCATGAAAATTAACTCCAAATAGATCACAGACCTAAATGTGCAATAAAGGAACTATCAAACTCTTATCAAATAACAGGAGAAAAGTCTTGATGACCTTGGGTTTGACAATAACTTTTGAGATACAACATCAAAGGCATGACCCATGAAAGGAGGAGTTGATGAGCTGGATTTCATTAAAATGAATAATTTTTGTTCTGCAAAAGGCAATATCAAGAGAATGAGAGGACAAGCCATAAATTGGGAGAAAATATTTGCAAAAGACATATGTGGTAAAGGACTGTTTTTTGGCTTGTTATTTTTTTTTTTTTTTTGAGTTGGAGTCTCACTCTATCACCCAGACTGGAGTGTAGTGGCACGCTCCTGGCCACCGCAGCCTTGACCTGCTGGGCTCCGGCAATCCTTCCGTCTCAGCCTCCAATTAGCCGGAACTACAGGTGTGTGCTACCATGCCTGGCTAGTTTTTGATTTATTGTAGAGATGAGGTCTCGCCAAGTTGGTCTTGAACCCGCGGGCTCAGGCAATCCACTCGCCTCGGCCTCCCAAAGTGCTGAGATTTCAGGCTGAGCCACCAAGCCCGGCCGGTAAAGGACTGCTAACTGAAATATACAAAGAGCTCTTAAAAACTTAACAACCCAATTAAACAACCTGATTAAGCAACCCAATTAAGAAATGGGCAACAGATCCGAACACACACCTCACCAAAGAAGACATACAGATGGCAAATAAACATATGAATTGGTGCTCAGCATCATATGACATTAGGGAAATGAAAACTAAAATAACAATGAAGTACCACTACACATCTATTAGAATGGCCAAAATCCAGAACACTGACTCCACCAACTGCCGGTGAGAATGTGAAGCAACAGGAACTCTCATTCATTGCTGGTGGGAACGCAGAATGGTACAGCCACTTTGGAAGGCAGGTTGGCAGTTTCTTACAAAACTAAACATACTCTTTCCATATGATCCAGCAATTGTGTTCCTTGGTATTTCCCAGAAGAGCTGAAAACTTGTGTCCTTAGAGAAACCTGCACACAGATGTTTCTAGAAGCTTTATCCATCATTGTTAAAACTTGGAAGCGATCAAGACATATATTCCATCAACAAAATATTATTCAGTTCAAAAAAGAAAAACTATCAAGGCACGAAAATACATAAATAAAACAGAAAGGCATATGAATAAGTGAAAGAAGCTGTGTGATTCCAGTTAGATGACAGTCTGGAAAAGGTAAAACTAGGGAGACGGTAGAAAAAAAAATAGTGTTTTCCAGGAGTTGGGGGAAGACGAGGGATGAGTTACGGAAGCACAGAGAAATTTTAGGGCACGGAATTGTTCTCTAGGATACTATAATGGTGGATACATGCCATTATACATTTATCCAGACTCATAGAATGTAGAACACTAAGAGTAAATCCTAATCTAAATTATAAACTTTGGGTGATAATGGTGTGTCAGCGTAGGTTCACTAGTTCTAACAAATACACCACTCTGGTGGGGAATGTTGATAATGGGGGAGGCGGTGCATGTGTGGAGACAAGGGGTATACAGGAAATCTCTGTACATTCCAGTTGTGCTGTGAACCCGGAACTGCTTCAAAAATAATATCTCTTAAAAAAAGTTTGTGTGACAACTTCACATTACTCTTTAAAATAGGGTCTTCAAGATTCACACATATAAAGCTGTAGTTGATAGAGACAACTCTTTAGTAAATAACAAAGCTGCCTCTGTCTGTGTATTTGACTGTCATTTAATCTGTCAATCCCTAGCTAGTAGAAGTAGTTTACTCAATAAAAATAAAACCAAAACAAAAAATGATTGGTATAGGGATTATTGTGAAAACTGAAAAACATAAAATTTAGCTTACCCCACCACTTCTGATTTCTTAACCCAGATGTGTTGGACCATTAGCTGAGCTAGGAATCTGCTAGACTCTGGCAGTAAGTCTCAAGGTTCTTCTTACATATTTGTTCCATCATTAGTAAATATTTATCAAAATCACATATATAATATAGCCTATAAATTCATAGTCAGTTGGTTGAGTTGTAAATGTCATTACAAATCACCGTTACTCATTCTCAGATTTTGCTACTAGTGATCCAGGAGGGCTGGGCTTTGGAAGTTATGAAGACTATATCCATTCCGATGTGATTTCTATGTATCTTCTGTGTTGATAAACTCTTTTATCCAAAACTCAGTAACATGGTTACTATTAAGATGTGCAGGCCTGAACTATGTCACTGTTTGCCATTTGTCCTTCTATGCATAGAGTCCTCAGATGATTTCAGTAGGTTTTCTACACTTCGCTCTAACTCCTTACATTTATACTTCACCATTTCTGCCAAAATACTTTTCTGTTTCCTGCTGTGATTTGACAGATGCATTCATCATCTATTATTGTATAACAAGTTACCACAAATGTAGAGGCTTGAAACAGTACCCATTTATTAGCCCACAGTTCCATAGGTCAAAGTCCAGTACAGTGCAGCTTGATTTTGGCCACAAGACGAACCCAAGGCCAAAATCAAGGTGTCAGCTGGGCTGAGTTCTCATCTGGAGGCTCCAGGAAAAAATCAACTTCTCACCTTATGCTTGTTGTTGGCAGAATCCACTTGTTTGTAGTTTCAGGACTAAGATTTCCATTTCCTTGCTAGTTGTCATCTGGGGCCTTCTCAGGGCAAAGAGATCCCACCTGCATTCCTTGCCATGTACCTCCTCCATCTTCAGGCCCTCAATGGTGAAGTGAATCCTTCTTGTGCTCAATCTCTGATTTCTTCTTTTGCCACCAATCAGAGAAAACTTCCAGCTTTTAAAGCTTTTGGGCCATTAGGTTATACATCTTGATAAACTTCCTTTCTTATAGACACCTGTGCTATATTACATAATCAAATCATGGGGGAAAAACCCATCAAATTCACAGTACTGACAGTTATACAGGGTATGTATAGAGGTGAGAGAAGGAAGGACATCTTGGTGACCAGCTTAGAATCTTGCCTACCATCACACCCCTCCCCACTACAACCCTATGATGAATCAAATCTGTGAGCTTTCAAATCCTTCTCCAGAATACCATGGACAACCTAAATTCCTTTCTGTGCCCATCTGCCTCTGTTGCTTGTCAACATTCTCCTATTGTCAACGCTCCCTCAAGGCAGCGTCTCATGGTGCAATTCCTCAATGTCCCCAAATGTTCACTGAGCTCCATCACACCAGTCCTCAGAAACTCTGGTTGCTCCAAGTTAGATCCATGGGAATCCTTGACCTGTACTCAAATCCACATTGTCAGATACAGGGGAACACCCTACTGGTTTTCTTCAAGGACAGTCTATGAAGATGAATATATGTTATAATTATTAAAAACAAAGCAAAACAACCACCGTGAAACTGAAGGCAGCACAATCTTCAAACTTCTGCACCTATAGTCACTTGACTGAGCTACTTAAAATCTTAAGAGCTGCCAGTCCTCAAATTTCTACCAAGAGACCAGAAATTTAAGTTCTTGCAGTCTACCATCTGGACTCTGAATGAAACAGAAAATTGCATCTAATCCTCAGTTCCAGTTTTGCTCAGAGACATAAATGAATGAATGAATGAATGAATGAATAAATAAATAAATAAGGTCTTCTGCTAGCAGAACCTGGGAAATGGTATGGTGTTTCGTTCTAAATGATCATACTTGCTCATTTGTCACAGAGCTGGGATGGCTGTGAGTGTGCCACTACACCCCAGCCTGGGCAACAGAGTGAGACTCCAACTCAAAAAAACAAAAAACAAAAAACAAACAAAAAAACCAAAGCTAAGTCAGGCTTGATTTGGAGGCTTGATAAGGTTATCATGGACCAGTTTTGTTTTTTTCCTTCTCTCTACTTTGCCTTCTAAAGTATCTACTTCGTCCCAAGTCTGATTTGCACTAGTGGTTGCAAGATGATGTCCAATAACTCACGGTGTTGTGTGCTTTTCTCATTTGTATCCAGTGGGAAAAAGAACACATCTGAACCAATACTCTGAATTTCATGTTGACTGGACCTTTGAAAGCTCATGGCCACCTTTGAATAATAACATGGGCAGGAAACAGAATGTATTGGTTGGTTGAAATCGACATAGGATACCTGGGGAGGAGTAATATGCCTGAATAAAAAAAGGCCTTATATACCAGATACTAAATACTATACAATAAAATCTGTAAAATGTATCTCTTTATACTTTTTTTTTTTTTGAGTTGGAATCTCACTCTACCGCCCAGGCTGGAGTGCAGTGGCACACACACGGCCACCCCAGGAGCGACCTGCTAGGCTCAGGCGATCCTTCCCCCTCAGCCTTCCAAGTAGCCAGAACTACAGGCCTGAGCTACCATGCCTGGCTAATTTTTGATTTATTGTAGAGATGAGGTCTTGCCAAGTCGCCCGGGCTGGTCTTGAACCCGCGGGCTCAGGCAATCCACTCACCTCAGCCTCCCAAAGTGCTGGGGTTACAGGTTGAGCCACTGAACCCAGCCTCTTTTTATACTTTTAAGGATGTTGTCATACCATCTCTTCAGCAGTAGTCAGATGAACTATTTTGGGTATTTGCACATCTTTTTTTCTTTTCTTTTCTTTTCTTTTGTGGAGACTGGGTCTTGCTATGTTTCCCTCACTGGTCTAGAACTCCTGACCTAAGTGAGTCTCCTGCTTTAGCCTTTCAAAGTACTGGAAATACAGGCATGATCCACCATGTCCAGCTGGCATATGTGTGCTTTTTTTTTTTTTTACAACTTTCACGTAGTTTATATCTAGTGTAAAATTTAAAGAATGTTATGTATTACCTGTATTTTTGGCTACTTTTTAAGTGTTGGGAGATACCAAAATGTTGCTGAAATAATTTCACATTTCCTTTTTTGTTAGAGTCAGGATCTCACTCTGTTGCCCAGGCTGGAGTGCAGTGGCATGATCATGGCTTGATTTGGAAGCTGTTGCTTGTCACCATTCTCCTATTGTCAACCTCCTTTAACTTCCTGGATTTGGGAGACCTTCCACCTCAGCCACCATGTTTGGCTAATTTTTTGATTTAGATCTTGAGATGAGATCTTGCTGTGTTACTTAGGCTGATCTCGAACTCTTGGGCTCAAGCAATCCTCCCACCTTGGATTCCCAAAGTGCTGGGGTTACAGGTGTGAGCCACTGTACCTGGCTTCACATTCCCTTAATAAGTAACATGTAGATGCTGCCCATAGAGTATTCTCCTAAGAGGTGAATATTCCTTTGGTCCCTTTAGGCAAAGAGAGAGCAGATGGAGAAGAGGGGCTCGACATTGTTAAGAAGCAACTGGGTAGAGAGGAGCGTAGCCACTTGTTCTCTAAATTAAGGGCAGGATTTTTTCTAACCAATACAAAAAACGGAATATTTCAAAATGTCTAAGTTAATTCTAATATAAGGGAATGACTTTTAATAAGCAGAAGAAATTATAATGTGTTTTGAATAGGCGACTTCCCCAAATGGCAAAATTATGCCTTCTTGGATCTAGAAACTGAAGATGAGATCCAACTCTGCTCTCAGGATTCTTTTTTTTTTTTTTGAGTTGGAGTCTCACTCTGTTGCCCAGACTGGAGTGCAGTGGCCGCTCCTGCCCACTGCAGCCTCGACCTGCTGGGCTCTGGCGATCCCTCCGCCTCAGCCTTCCAAGTAGCTGGAACTACAGGCGCATGCTACCACACCTGGCTAATTTTTTTTTTTAATTTATTGTAGAGATGAGGTCTCACCAAGTTGCCCAGGCGGGTCTCGAACCCGCAGGCTCAGGCAATCCACTCACCTCAGCATTCCAAGGCACGGGATTCCAGGCTGAGCCACCGAGCCCGGCGCTCTCAGGATTCTTATAACTAGGACGCATAGATTCTGTAATACTGAGGACGTATAATTCAGTAAAGAAATAAGGTCAATATCTGAATTAGAGTTGGATCACTATATAAGAAAGGGTCCTTTCATGACAGCAGGTGTCTCTCTTTCTTTCTGATTAGCACACATCCAGAAACCTTTAAACTGCTATTTGGTGACATCTGACAGTGAGCAAGATCGTTCCTTCTTCTAAAACATATCTATTACTTTAGAAGTTGAAAAAAATATTCTCACCTAAGCTCTTTAAAAAGCTGCAACAGTCGGGAACTTTTCTCACCAAATACCTGGGCTTTGGTGTGTTTACAGTTTTCCCCAAAGTGACATGAAATCCTTCATTCCTCCTTCGTGGCCCTAGTGCCTCCATCACGCTGCATGGTGCCTGTGTAGCTCGGCAGCTTCTGCAGTCAAGTAACAGCCAAGTAACGGCTGTGACCTCACAAGCAGGGTTGACACACCACAGCGTCAAGGGTACGTATTCACTGCCAGAAGATGATTTCTCGACATCTTGCTCTCAACTCCTAGGACTACCTCCTCAGTACTTCTTGGAGGTCTTATAAAAAAAAGTCTCTCCTCTACTTCCTCCAGTGGGATATTTTACCTTGGTTATTATCACAACTATTTTGCTACGTGCAATGAAATTAGCAGAGATTCCATTTGCTGAAATCATGTGTCGATGGCAGTGCTCTCTGCCTGATTACCAAATGAGTACAGTGTGTCCTTCAATAATTCTTTAAACTCTCAAATGCCTTGGAAATAATATGCTGGAATATTACTGAGCTGTGACTGAAGCACCATTTGTACTAAATATGACAGCACACAAATGATATTCCTCTATAAAAGTTCAAACTACATTAATCTTTTAGGGAGGCTCATTGACTGGGAAGATGGCTTTGATATAAAATAAAGACACCGAGGGCTCATTGAGGAGAGTTTTCTGGTTAGGATTTCCAGGAACAAGTGTAAGGTGAGGTCCGTGGGTTAACCCTTTACAATTAGGACATGAGCAAGTGAATGCGATTCTGAGGGGAAAGATGGAAATCATAACACACTGTTTTCAACATGGAAAAAAAAAAACAGCTTCAAGTTCTGAGAAATAGAAATTAAAGGGCAGGTAGTAAACAACTGAGACAAATAGACAATAGTATTGTTGTGGAGAATCTGAACAGAAATGTGATGAGAATTCCCAAGTTGATTTTTACAGCTCCAGCCCTTGTCCATACTGCCCTTTAAAGGAATGGCAGGCTCTTCCTATGTAGTCTCTCCAATGTCATTTTTTCAGTCATTTTCACTTGTCTTAGGACTGCACAAAGGAGAAATGATTGCATAAATGTCTTCTTTTCCTGGGTTTCTAGATGTGGCCAATTAGTCAGTAGGGTCCTAGTATATACCAAGCGGCAAGAATGAGTAGGAGATTTAATTAGCATTAATAAAGGTAGTTTCAATGTAAATATGTGATACGGTTCAGTTTGTTAGTGCTAGCTTTTCTAAAATGTATGAAATATATTTTTAAAATTGCTGTTTCTTTTAAAGTTATAGAAGTAATGGGTATTCCATGCATAAGACATGTAACAGTACAGAAAAACACAAAGGGAAAGTTACCTGTCATCCCAACATCCAGAGAAAATCACCAACATGTTGATGTGTGTCCTGTAGTGTCTTCTCCAAAAATAGACACAGTATCACGTTATAGATTGCTTTTCACTCAACCATGTAATATATTTCCCATGTTATTAAATAAGTAGGGTATGTCTCCACCCCATGAAAGAGCTTATTAATATTTGTATTATAAAAATTATTATACGATTTATTATAAAAGTAGTATGCACTTTTATAAAGAAAAAGTAAGCAATAAAAAAGGTCTCAAAGAAAGTATAAATCACCTGCAATTCTGTCTCCCTGAGACACCCCCAGTTAACGTTTTGGAAAACATTCTTTGGTATATCTGTAACATCAGGATAAATGGATTCTACTCACATCTATGAAAAGAACTAACTCTTAAGTCACTTCTGAGGAATTCCTGGAATTTGTGGGACACAATTTTAAGACAAATGGATTGAAGGCTAGACAAGATCTATTTCAGCAAACTCTGTAAGGAATAAGGAAAGTCTAAAATAAGTCAGAAAAGATATTAGAGGGTTATTGATGAGGCAAAAACCAAATGATATAATGACAGAATAGACAGCAGAGAGAAGAGAAGTCTATGATAACACCTACATTTCTGACTTGAGTCCTGCTGTGGGAAAAATAAGGAAACTGACCTCATTTCTAATATTTTGCCTCTCACTCATCCACCCTAGCTGAAAAAGACCTCCTGCTGTTCCTGAAATATACCAGGGTAACTCTGGCTTTGGGCTTTTGCTCTGGCTGTCCTCTGCCTGGAACACTTTTTCCACTGATATCAATTTGGCCAACTCCTCCTTGCCTCCCTGCCAAAGTTTGCACAAATTTGACCTTCTCCATGAGGACTCTGGGCAGATTATCTAACAACTGTAACACTCCTCCCATACTACCATACTGACCCTCCTTACCTTACTTTACTTTGCCATTTTATTTTTCATAGCACTTACCATCTTCTAAAATACTATCTAATTTACTTACTGTATGTCTTGTTTACATGTCTCTCCCCCAGTAGAATGTAAAGTCCTTGAGGACAGGGAATTTTGTTTCCAGGTACCTAGAGTGATTTCTGCCACATAACCAGCTGTTCAATCAATATATGTTGAATGAATGAATTAAACATTATGAGAGAGTTTGAAGCCTGCTGCATTGAAAGGTGAGATACTGAGGGTGGCAATGGATGAGAAGAGAAGAGAAGAGAAGGATTTGAGAGTTATAAGATTTGGAGAAGAAATAACCCAGAGATGCCTCTAAGATCCTGAATGGAAATGATGTCCTGCCTTTTCACATGGCACGATCTTATCAACTATTTTTAGTATTTTTCAAGAACTGATAGATATAACTTATTAATTTAGAGAGAATCATGGAACTAGGTTAAAAGAGCCTATTATTTTCAAGTTAAATTTATGTTGAATACTTGGAGCCAGAACCAATTGAGCTATTGATTTGAGAGGCAAGACAGAAAGTCCATTGATCTGCCAAGTTCTGATTTTTCTTGTCAGAAGAATCCTTACAGTATTGATTAGCTGCTTCCGGCTACCATTAATATATTTCAGGACTGGATGTTTCTAAATAAGGATTAAGGTAGAGATGGTGACTTTTAGATATCAATCAATGCAATGATAACAGAGACCACTGCTGTAAATAAAGATTTTCTACTACATGATCTTTTGGGACAGGATGTTGATTTTGTCATTCAGACTCACATATTACAGTGACGTCACTTAATTTTCTCTCCAAAACATTTGTTTGCCTTAGAGTCTTATCTGTGGTACTAAGATGGTAAAGAACATCCCAGCCACTGCTAGTGATATGTGGTGTGACAGCGCTAAAAAGCTACTTGATGATAAGTAAATGTCTTGTAATTTTTTTCTGACTTGCATATAAAAGAATCTACTCATTTTCTTTTCTTTTCTTTCTTTTTTCCGAGTCAGAATGTCACTCTGTCACCCATGCTAGAGTGCAGTGGCATGCTTATGCCCACCACAGTCTTGACATGCTGGGCTCAGGTGATCCTTCCACCTCAGCCTTTCAGTTAACTGGAACCATAGGCATGTGCCACCACACCCTGTTAATTTTTCTTGATTTATTGTAGCAACTTGCCAACTTGCGTGGTACATAGTTTGTCTTGAACCTGTGGGCTCAGGCAATCCTCTCACTTCAGCTTCCCAGAGTGCTGGGATTACAGTTCAACCATGCTGGCTAGAACTTTTATTTACAGTCATAAGAAGGAAAATATAAATTCAGTAAATGAGTTAAAATGTTTCTAAGTTGTCTCCACATTCATATCTGGTTCTTCTAAATCACATGTCAGTATCATGTCTTTTTCACAGAGTGTAGGTCTCTGGGCCATCAGGATCATCAGTAATATAGCATTTTTTTTTAAAACAAATGTATAAGTATACAATACAGTATTGTTGACTATAAGCACAATGTTGCACAGCAACTGTCTAGAACTTATCTTGCAGATTGAGACTTTACACACATTGAATAGCAACTCCCCTCTCCCACTCCCCCAGCCCCTGATAACTACCATTCTACTCTCTGCTTCTATGAATAAGACTACTTTAGAAACCTCATATAAATGGAATCATGCAATATTTGTCCTCGTGTGACTTGCTTATTTCACTTGGCATAATGTCCTCCAGGTCCATTCACGCTGCTGTATATGGTAGATTTTCCTTCTTTTTCTAACGGCTGAATATTGCATTGCATGCGTATACCAAAACTAAAAATAGAATTACAGTATTATCCAGCAATCCCACTTTGGGGTATTTATCCAAAAGAATTAAAAATCAGAATCTTGAGATATTTGTACTCCCTTGTTCATTCAAGGATTATCCACAATAATCGAGATATGCAAACAGCCTAAATGTCCATCAAAGGATGAATTGACATGTCTTTTCTTACTTACATTTCCAGTCAATAAGGTTTTCCTTAGCTTTGTTTTCCACTTAAATTTCCATCCCCTCTACTCTCCCTCAATTTTCCACATCACAGTAAAAGGCATCACGTCCCTCTGATTACTTTAGCCAGAAACAGCGATTTTCCAAGATTTCACCACTATCCTCACTGACCATATCCAGTCTAATCAGAAACTCTATTTACACATATAAATATCTTTAGTTTTACCTCTTCTTTTTATCGTCAGTGTGACCACCTTCATTCCCTTAACTGCCTTCAAAGGAATCTTACATCTTTAGCCTTTGAACCCTTTAATTCATTCTCTACAGGGCAGAAAAGTGACCTTAAAACATAAATTGGATTGGATCAATCTCAGTTTGAACCCTTCAGTGACTATGTGTGTGTGTGTGTGTGTGTGTGTGTGTGTGTACCCCCTTTAGAACACAGCCCCTACAAGACAAAGACCTGGCTTATTCACCTTTGTATTTTCAGGCTTTAAACAGTGCATGGTACATAGTTTGTGCTCAAGAAATACTTTAGATTAAAGAAAGTTTGATGACTTACTTTTTTAAAAAAAGACGAGGTCTTCACCTTTTTTTGAATCATAATAGTAAGAGTAGGAATGGACCTTAGAGATTATCTGGTTCAATCTCCTTTTGTATTTAATTCTACAGTTTATTCCTGGTTCAACATTTTGGAATTATTCTGAGGCTAGTTCCTGCTTCAGACTCCTATCTGATCAGTTTCCAGGTCCTGCTGGTTCACTATTGACGGTATCACTTAGACTGGGTTCTTTCTCATCATTTCCAAAACTGTAGACATCATTCCATTCCTCATCACTGTGTGTTCAAATTATTGAGACAATATTGTATCAGAGTTTCCTTTTGGTTCATTTTCTTGTAGTTTTTGTTAATAGGCTAAAAATTTTTAAGATATTTGCTAGTTGGCTAGTCTTCTACTTATTTCCCAGTCATAGGAAGTTCAGGCAAGCCTTACAATAAGGAAGGGCTTCTTTCCACCTTTGTTTGAGGTGTTCTCCTGACACTTTTTATGATCAAGGTCAAGACTTACTGATTTAAAGACCTTATTCTTAACTAATGCACTTCATGTACTTATTTGCATTTCCTTAGCTGTTTTTTAATGCAGCAAGGTCATGGATGGGACCTAATTGGCAAGTGTGCCTTAAGACGTCTGGGATAACAGTATGAATGCCAGAAAACTTATTTCCATAACAAGACTTGGACTCCTGGAGTTCCTAGGTCTTCTGTGGTGAAGCAAGCTTATGAACTTATTATTTGGCTCCTGAGATACTGGGATAAATATAACTCTAAGAAGAGGAGAAGCAAAGGTTACTTGTAAAAAAAATTCTGTCCTAGCAAGACAGAGGTTGAAGATCAGATGTGCTACCTGAAATTAGGTCTTATGACTGGGTTTGGTGGCTCAGTCTGTAATCCCAGCACTTTGGGAGGCCGAGGCAAGTGGATTGCCTGACCTCGCAGGTTTGAGACCAATCTGGGCAACTTGGAGAGACCTCGTCTCTATAACAACAACAAAAAAATTAGGTCTTGATTTTCCTCAGGACAATGTATTTGTCATATTTTTTCCAAATAAGGAATACAATTCAGGAAAGTCTGGAGTGTGTAATCACCTCTTTAAAAATCTTCTATAAATGTTTGTGTGTATTCAAGTATAATATTTGTAAATTTGCTGCAGTATGGAGTCAAGAACGTTGTGAAACTAAAATCTGGAGGTAAATGTCTGAGCTGCAAAAGAAAGACCTCAATGAATATTGTTATATGAATGAGCTGGCCTTGTTTTCTAAGGAGTAAATCTCTTGGAGTATACAAATATGATTGCTTTGTGAAAACTATCCTTAAAAACAGTTCATTGACAATTCTGTGCTACTTTTCTAGGATTTTTTTTTTTTTGAGTCAAAATCTCACTTCATCACCCAGACTGGAGTGCAGTGGCACGCTCACGGCCACCCCAGTGTCGACCTGCTGGGCTCCGGCGATCCTTCCACCTCAGCCTTCCAAGTAGCTGGAACTACAGGCGCGTGCTACCATGCCCAGCTAATTTTTGATTTATTGTTAGAGATGAGGTCTCGCCAAGTTGCCCAGGCTGGTCTTGAACCCTCAGGTTCAGGCAATCCACTTGCCTCCGCCTCCCAAAGTGCTGGAATTACAGGCTGAGCTGCCGAGCCTGGCCCTTATGTTCTTAATATCTGGAAGGTCACAGGATGCTGGCCTTTAGGATGTCATGGCTCCATGATGACAGGTTTGATCACTAGAGTTCACCATGCCAATTTGTTAGTAGAGAATTTTGGTTTAAGGAGACACTGATATTTGAATTTGGATATACTTGGTACTCACGGGACTTCCTTATTATGTAGACACTTTGAAGATCACTCCAGTTAAAACAGATGATAATCATCTAAATATGGGGAAACATGCCCTCCCTCCCTCTCTCTCTCTTTTTTTGAGGACCAAACTTTAATTCAAGGGTACCACAAATGAGCTACTGATGGAGTTATAGAAGCTTCTGTTCACATCAACAAAGCAAGAATCATGAATTCTGAAAGTTAAAGCTGATTACTTCTTTGGATACATAAAAACAATATATTAAAGCATGCCACAAAGTACACAGAAGGAGGCATCCAGCAGGAGAAAGCCGGGCTTTTGGAAGAACCTGAAGCAGCAGGCTCACTGTCCTAACAAGACTGTCCTGGAGTTCACAGTCCCAGGAAATAAAGCTGCCTCAGCCAGAAAGAAGTCCAGACATGGGTTCTGATGGATTCTTATTATAACCAGTCAAAGACCAGCTCAAAGGAAACAGAGGTTCAGATTTCCCATGGCTGCAGGTGGATCCTGTATCAAAGAGAACCTTTGATTTACTTCTCATAAGTAGGCTGAACAGGAAGCAGTGAGATTCAGCCAGTGATTTTGACTCTGGGCTGGCATCTCTGTGCTTGAGCTCTGAGTTCCTCGGACAGAACGGCCTGGAACTGACCTGGAACTGCTCCTGCACCAGCATTTCCACAATCTGCTCCTTCGTGTGAATATCAGGTCTCAGCCACTGTCCAGCAAGCGCCTGGAGATGTCTGAGGACATCCCTAGACCCGGGCGCATCCTCATAGTGCAACTGCTTGAATCTCTGTCTGGAGGCCGCAGGGTTGGGAGGACCCCTTCCTGGCACCGTCTCAAGGTCCTTGACTGAGTCTCCGTGGAGACTCTCTGGTGGGAGTCCAAAAGCCTCACGTGGAAGCTGGAACTGGGAAGTTGGTATCAGGATGACTTCTGGCTCCTCAGCGATCATTTCACTTGGTAGTGACCTCATTTGATCATTCCAGACTTCCTATTTGTGTCTCTGGATACTCTTCAGTCTCCATTCTGGAACTCTAGCTGCCACAAGTCTCTGTAGCTGGATGTTTTCCCTCTCTGGCTCTCTTTCTTCCTTTAAAGACCTATGAGAATCTGAATCATTCTTTGTAATCAATTGATTTGATAAGTCTGTAATTAGACTCTGAACCATAGAAACAGCAATCCACAATTCCTGGCTGGCACATTGAAATTCTGATTTATCTCTTGAAGTACTTCAAAATGGTCTTCTGTTGTAAGATTAGTCTAAATTTTTCTAAACAGCATACTCTCATTCATAGTATTTCACAGAAATATAAATGAAAGTGCCAGCATCACATTTAGGTGTATCTGTCTGTATTGGCTAGGCAAAATAATCACTTTCTTTAATCTTTAAAACCAGCTGTTCACAGACATTAATTGTCACGTCACTTACACTCCTTGAAACAGTATCATTCGACAACAACACACATTTTAATTTGTTTGCTGCGTCTGGTCCTATTACACTTGATATCCAGCCATTGTCAGTGGTGAGAATCTCAGCAACTGCGTGTGGTTGGCATTGTTGTGCAAAATGTAACAATCCCAAATAGGACATTTTGAGAATAATTGCATTCATAGAATATTGGTTTGGAATATGTCTTTTTTAGTCGGAATCATCAGATTTTCAATAAGGGCACAAAAGAACTCAGTGCTGACTTGCTTTTTTTGTGGATGGATGCATTTGTTTTTAAAGTCAGGTGGTGATATGAAGGGCTCTGTATCTTCAGCTGACTAGCCTTCATAATCCTCTGACATTTTTTAAAGAAAATAACTAGTAGCATAGCCAATGCCTGGATCAGCATATTTTTCCATTTTTTTATTTCACTAGGGTTTTGAGAATCATCCAATAAAGTAAAAAAGCTATGTCCCACCAAATTACTATCTTTAGATTTTTTTCATATAAAATATGTAATGTATGTAAACTTATATACCTGTTGAATTATAACAAAATTCTATAGAACCTAATAACTGACTGATTAATTGATGTGTTTTTCACATATTTATTTATTCTATATTTACAGAGTAGCTACTCACTCTTTTCCCAGCAGTAAGGTACATTCCAGGGATATAAACATAAGTAAAGTATTTCTGTGCTTTACAACCTCCAAAACTAGAATAGAGAAAAATTTGTAAAGATGTAATTATACAAAAGCATCAGTGAGACAGGAAAGTGTAGTAAAGTCAAAAATGTGAACACGGGATATCTAACCATTGTTTCTACCTGAGAGTTCAAGTACTGACTTTGTGACAACATCACAGTCAGAATTCAAACTGCTTGTAACTTCTTCCTTCTTACCTTGACCCTGAAGACAGAGAACAACTAACTGTCTTGGTTTACTGTAACCAAGGGAGCTGAGGTGCTACAGAACACAGGATCCTTGATTCCTACTTCCATAGCCTTGGTTGCCCCCCAAGTCTGTCTTTCTCTGTGTTCAGAACCCCTTGCCTTTCTCAACTATTCTTATTTATTTGGGGCTTAAATCTCTTCCTCAGAAACATTTTCCTTTAAGTTCCTCAAAATTACTCTCCTCTCAAAATGTTCATCCCCCATGGTCTTTATCACAGGTTATAATCATAAATTTATCTGTGTGTCTATTTGTTCTTATGGCAAGACTGTGTCTGTTACTGTGTCATTTTCAGTAGCCAGCAGACTGTAGGGCATGTAGTAGGTATCCAATAAATACTTGTGGAGTGAATGAAATATTCGTGACTTATAAGGCAACATAGTCTGAGATATAAAGTACCTTGAAATGGAGAACTTACCCCTCTGTCTTAGTCTGTTTTCTTTTGCTCATAACAGAATAATAGAAACTGGGCATTTTATAAAGGAAAGGAGTTTATTTCTTACAATTATGGAGGCTGAGAAGTCCAAGGTCAAGAACCCACACCGGGTGAGGGACTTCTTGCTTGTTGAGACTCTCTGTGGAGTCTTGAGGCAGCATAGAGCATCACATGGCCGGGGGTGGAGCTGCTAGTTCAGGTCTCCCTTCCTCTTATAAAGCTATCAGTCCTCTTCCATAATACCCATTAATTTTTTAACTCATTAATCTATGAATGGGTTAAAAATCACCTTGATACTGCTACACTGGGGATTAAATTTCAGTGTGAGTTTTGGAGGTGACAAATATTTGAACCATAGCACTCTCTGAAGATGCAAACACTCCTTATTTTTTTTACTCTTTTAAAATTTTTTGCCAAAGAATTATTTACTCTGTTATTCCTCTCTGAGCTGAGTTAATTCTGAACCTAGTCAATCATGAGGGTCCAAACTTCAGGGACAAGTACTGCATAACCTTTTCTATTTTTTGCCCAACAGCCCTCAATCTTGGCTTGTGTGAGTAATGATACAAATATTGTTCATCACTGGTCACTTAATTTCCTTTTATGATGGTTTCTGATTCTAAGACCATTTGCTAAAGGTATTCTAAACTGAAAGGGTCCAAGGGGTGTTTTTGTTGGACTGATGATACAAATATTCTTGCTGTTCATTTTCATTAGCAGTAGTGATTGTAACTAACGTCTTGTAGCAACTGGTTACTTATAGGATGCTGTCTAAGTACTGGTCGCCCCAGAGAAAAGCATTAGAAGAGAATCAGATTGGTGAAGTTGAAGGAATGAAATGAAAACATCAATACCAGGGAGACAAGTGTCATCAGACAAGCACAGTCCTTGATAAAAGATCAAGTTAAAATAAATCAGACTCAGGATCTTGGGAATGAGGATTCAAGAAGAAAGTCAGTGGTACAATAATTTGATTATTGGGCTTTCTTTAAAGCCCTTTCGCCATCTTCTTTCTACAACCACGCAACAGTGGCTTAAAGCAGTAAAACTTGTGTATTTGGCTCCTTCCTCCTGATTATGAATGAGACCCCCCCTCTTGCTTATAAACTGGCCCCTCCCTCTTGGTTATAAGTGGCCTTCCCTCCTGCTTTTGAAAGAGCCACTACTTCCTAGTTATGAATGGTTCCTTCCTTTTAGCTCTGAATGAGCTCCTCCCTCCCTCCCCTTATGGAGGGTACCTCCCTCTTTATATCAGGAAGACCATGACCTCATTAGTTGGTACTTTCCTGATCAAAACATTTGTTTTACAAGGAGTACCCCCAAAAAACTTGGAATTATTTTTTGGAAGGCAGGCTTCTTGTAGTACAGACTTCCCCGTAGGTGTTCTAGGAATTACTGGCATCGGTGTACTAGCTAGCATTGTTGTGAGAGACTGTGTTCAGCTTCAGTGAATTTTTTCTTTTGGAGAGTCTTTCAACACGTTTGTCCATTTCATGATGGGTGATTTAGGAGCATACCTTCCCACACCATGCTGAGTGTTCAGAAATTTTTGACAAAAATGGTATGACCTCATGCTCTACCTTCCCTATTCACCCGATCTCACCCTGAGCAACTCTTTTTTTCCCCCAATGAAAAAAGTCCTCAAAGGGAAATGTTTTGCCAATGTGGAAGAGATGAAACAAAAAAATGGCAGAAGCACTAAAAGGCATCAAAATCGATGAGTTCAAAAACTGGTTTGAGCAGTGGAAAAACCATCTTGATAGGCATATTGCATCAATTGGAGAGTACTTTGAAGTGACTGAAGTTTAAACATGTAAGAATAAATATACAATTTTAAATAAATAAATTCCATTATTTGGGGGGTCCCTCTTATACATTATTGTGAGTACAGTATCTAGTCTTTATTTTCCCTCTGGGCATTCTGTGAGAGAAGGGATGATTTTGTTCTTGTTTATCTCTATATTCCCAAGGCCTGGACAGAGGCTGATCATAGAATGGCACTCAATGTATGTGATGAATGACTGAATAGGGGACAGAGTCCCTTCCAAGCCCTGATATGTGGAAACGGATTAAAGCACCATGCAGGAGTTCCCCCACCCAGTGAGCCAGAGCAGAAAATGGTGAGTGACTACTAAACTCAGGCTTTGGTGTGCCCAAGGGTAAACATATCTCTTGCTCAGTGCCTTAGTGAGAATCAGGCCATGGCTCATTTATTTAATTCTGGGTCTTTGTGGGTCATCTGAGGTGAACGGCCTTCTGCCATCATCCTTGGTTTCCTGTCCCCATACTATTACTTCGTGGGGTTCTAGCTTTCAATTCCATTCCTATTAGCTCAAAACTTTGTCCAATTGCTTAGTTTATTTCAAATCTACTACCTAACTCTATTCTATCCCTTGACACTGCCACTTAGCTGTCTGAGCTTGGGAAAGTTGTTTACTACTCTAAATTCCATTTTGCTTATCTCTAAGATGGGGATGCTAATATCCCCATCATATGTTTGCTGTGAGAGTTACCTGAGTTTATGTATATAAAGTACTTAGCACGATACCTGAGACATAAAAGGGTTCCAGCAGACATGATTAGAAATGTACCCATAGCTGAGGCTTGTCAAGGATCTAATGTGAAAAATGCCAAAATCTTTATGCTGGGACTGGGTGAGCCCGGCATTTTCTTAGCCTAAATCTGAACTAGCTGTGGCAGAGACTGGTCATTGTCTCCCAAAGCCCATTCCTCCTTCTTCTTTTGGTTAAAGATCCCCTCTCTCCCACCTTCAGTGGGCATGTGGCTGCCCATTTAGGGACTTCATTTCCCAACCTCTGGCTTGTGGAATGTGAGCAGAAGTAAAATATCTACTTTCACTTTCTCTTTTCCCCCTTTGCAGGCTGTGGTGGTGGTTAGCTGGCGCTTTTTTTTTCTCTCTCTCTTTTTTTTTTTTTTTTTGAGTCAGAGTCTCACTCTGATGCCCAGGCTTGAGTACAGGGCATGATCGCAGCTCACTGCAGCCTCAACCTCCTGGGCTCAGGTGATTCTCTCATCTCAGCTTCCTGAGTAGCTGGTACTACAGATGTGCACCACCACGTCTGGCTAAATTTTTTATGCTTTCATTTTTTGTAGAGATGAGGTTTTGCTATGTTGCCTAGGCGAGTATTGAACTCCTGGGTTCAAGCAATTCTTTTACCTCAGCCTCCTAAAGTGCTGGGATTATAGATGTGAGCAACCATGCCCTGTTTAGCTAGCTTTGAAAACAGAGATAAAGACAGCAATATCTGAAGAGAGTAGGACAAGGAAGTAGCAAGAATGTAGGTCACTGGACGATTTCAGGCAGCAGAGCTGCCAACCTCAAGGTTGTCTATCATCTCAGGTTATTACAGGAGAGAGAAAGAAATAAAAAATCATCTATAATGCTGTGTTTGGGAGTCTCTATGCTAAGCAGCTTAGCCTATGATATAATTAACACACCAGCACAATGAGAAAATTTGGGAATGTGATAGGGTCAGATACAAAGAAGGAGAAGAGGAAACAGAGGGAAGACAAGAAAAGCAATGGCTATCCTGGACAATTGTAATTTTATAATCTTCTCAGATCGGCAGACAGAATAGTGATTTTCTTTTTTATTCTATTTTATTTTTTATTTTAGAGTTGTGGGGTACACGTGAGGATTAACTACATAAGTGAATTACATGCAGGTAAGGTTTGGGCTTCTAGGGCTCTTTCCCCCGGTAGTGGACCTGGCACCCAGTGAGGGGTTGCGTGCCCCTTATTCTTCCTCCCTCCCTCTCTCCTTTAGCAGTGTCCATCATCTTTTGTTCCCACCTTTGTGCTCTTGTGTCCAATGATCAGGGCCTGCTTATGAGTAAGTACGTGCAGTATTCAGTTTTTATCAGAATAGTGGTTTTCAATGAGGCCCTCCCAAATTGGCAAAATGTCCCATGTGGGAGATTCTTGAGTGTCAAGGGAGATGAAACAGAAACAAAATTAAAAATTCACGGTTTGTATCAGGCAGCACAAATACATAATTAACCTAGATATAAAAAAACTATTATCATCTAGAAATCTACAGAATGGTTGGTATGTAGCAGACAGAAATGAAGTTTCTTACTGCTAGTACTGAGTACAGTTGAATCACTTTAAAGTTAGAGTGAAAATTTCCAATCCAGATTTTATCATGGGGAAGAATAATTTTTGATTGAATGCATCAATGCTTGCATGCCAAATCCTGTGTGAACTTTTCTGAGATCTTATAGAAAAAAAAAATGGGTTTTTAACGTCCAATCACAGGTGAACTAAAAACTAAACTGAGATTAGGTTTTAATTTTCTGGATCAGTCTAGTAGATTACTAGACTTCCTTGTCCAGTGTGAGTAAATAAGTTTATAGATAATAAAGACGTTTTTGGCAGAACTTTGTACTTTATTGGGTATGAAAGCAGACTTAGCATAAAATGCTAGCATTTTCTCTCTACAATTGGCATGCTGACTATTCCTTATTTTAGGGATTAAGTTACTACTAAATTTCTGGTTGGTTTTAAAATCCATGACTGAAGTTTCTAATGAGAAAGTTACCAAAATAAGAACTTTTTATTTTATTTTTTATTATAGAAATGTGGGGTACAAGTGAGAGTTAACCACATAAGTAGGCTGCATGCAGGTGAAGTTTGGGCTTCTAACTGTCCCTCACTCCCCCTGGTAGTGGACCAGGTGCCCTTTGTGTTGTCCAGATGGCCTCTACCCACCTCCTTCCCTCCCTCCCCTAGCAGTGCCCAGTGACTGTTGATTCCTCCCTTGTGCTAATGTAGCTAGTGTTCAGGGCCCACTTATGAGTGAGAACAAGAAAATAAGAACTTTCTTAACTGAAATGTTCTCCTCAGTCCCCTTCTTGTACCACGCCATGTCTCTCCAGCCATCTTAAGCTCTAGTCACAACAGTTACTCATCCTTCTATAAATAGACTTGTGCCCAAAAGGGGACAGACAAAAGAAGCATGGCAATGTGTTCTACAGATTTGCTTTCTCTTTTCTTTCTCTGTCCTCTTTATTCTACAAACCTCAGCTACTCCCCTAAGTGATGGTTTCTCTTATAATGACCACTCAAATCAATTTCTCCAGCCTCTACGTTTCTTTTACATTTCAGTTCTCAATTCTCATTTCATAGGTACCTCAAACACCTCAAACATATCTAAAATCAATTTCATTTCCTGCTATTCCTCTCCAGTCCCTCTCCTGTCTCATTTCCCCTCCTGAATTCCTTTTCACCTCCTCACTCTACTCTACCTATGTAAAACTCTCATCTCCATTTCCGGTTGGTTTCCAAGTCCAATCAGTTTTACATGGTATCCTGCATAGACTGACTAGCTGAACTTAATTATTATTAGCAAACACTAACATACATCATGTCATTTCTACATAAATTGATGAAAGGTCTTGGAGTATCCTGTGTGGAAAATAACCATGACACATCTTCACCGTGGTCTGAGTTTTCACAATGTACACGAGGAATACATACAAGCAAAGCAAAGCGTTGAGGGTTCTTCAGGGGAGATAGTTTGAGATGCTCCCCCACCTGACCAGCCTGTCACCTGGTTGAGGTAATCTCTGCAAAGCGGGTGTTCTGGGGAAAATGTAGCAATTCTTATTGCCTGAGAGAGAAATATGTCAGGATAGATAGAGGAGGGGAAATTGACCTGAATGTGCCAGTTATAATTTAGCAGACGCACACCTCCAAAGTAATTCACCTCCAAAGTTAATGGAGTGTTAACTGAGGGAAATATTTTTTTGTGTGTTCTTGAGCGTGACTACCATAAACTGAGTCACTGACTAAGGCAGTTGAGAGCGAGCAGGAAGAAGAGCCCTTGAAGTGGACCCTGCAGAAAAACTCAGAGTGAGGACAGGTCTGGCCTAAAGGTTGATCTTAACAGAAAAAGAAGGTCTCTAGCCTGGTTAAGTTAATATAATCTTATGTAGGTTGGAAAGAAGTAAGTGTTGGTGACAGAATTGATGCTCTGGAAGCTGTTGGAATCCAGTCCAGAAATGACAGAGAACTTTTGTGACTGAACCAGCCAGTGACTGTAACTGACAGACAGGACAGTGTTTGGGTAGAAAGGATAGCCTTAATGAAACCAGCTAACCAGAGTCTATGGGGGACAGGATTAGCAGAAAGTGCTCTCAGTTTCCCTCTAGGATGCTCTGTTGACTATTTTTTCCAGTAACAAATTTAATACTAAATTTCTGGTCGGTTTTGAAATAATGGTTTAACTTTGAATGACTGGCAGTATTCTGTTTTTAATTGAGAGTGTCCAAGAACCTCAACTCTACGCAAACCTCGGGGAAGCTGGATTGATCAGCTACAGCTGCCAGATAACTTGGCACCTGGAACCATCTAGTAGAAATGATGTCCTGGTGCTAAAATCTTAGTTAAGGAGGTTCCCGCTGAGAATATTATCACAAGAGAAATAGCAACTGAAGCACAATATCTAGATTAGCATATATATATTTAAATCCAAGCTGGAGGGACTTAATATAACAACGTGGGATATTTAGGCATCTTTCTGTGACTACTAATACAAAATCATGTTCTGAAGCCTTATTTTTATACAACACTTTTGTAGACATGATCTCATTTGATTATCATGGGAACCTAGCAGCGGGCGTTATTGCCAAAATCTTGTCTATTTCCTGAGTCTGGGCTTCTCCGGCAGGTGCCGTGGCAGGGATGGTGTCTGCAACAGGAAGTCCAAATCCGGGGCCGTGGAGAGGGGTGGAGTGAAGGAGCAGCTCAAACTGAATGAATGAGCCAAGTCCAATCTTGTAACATATGTTATAGTCAAAGTCAGCAGTGGATTTTGTAGAGTCCTAAAAACCCATGGAGGCCAGAGGGCAGACCGTATGAAGAATCCAATGAATATGACTGGATGGTGGGGTGGGAGTATGGAGGTTGTACATGTCCAGTTTGACTGATCAGGGTCCCCTCATCCTTGTTGATGGATGATACTCATGGAGGTTTGGGAGCTTAAAGGAGCTCCCCATCTCACATTGAGGAGCAAAACTGGAATTTACATTGACTTAGGCTGATTCCTATGTCAATGTTGCTTTCAATATGTCATAAGACTTTTTTTAAATGAGTTGGAGTCTCACTCTGTCGCCCAGGCTGGAGTGCAGTGGTACACTCATGGTCACCCCAGCATCTACTTGCTGGACTTTGGTGATCCTTCTGCCTCAGCCTTCCAAGTAGCTGGAACTACAGTTGTGTGCTACCATGCACAGCTAATTTTTTATTTATTGTAGAGACGAGGTCTCGCCAAGTTGCCTGGGCTGGTCTTGAACCCATGGACTCAGGCAATCCACTTACCCCGGCCTCCCAAAGTGCTGGTATTACAGGCTGAGCCACCAAGCCCAGCCCATATGGTCTTTTAAAATAGTTCCTAGTTCCCATTTTGTAGTTTTGCACTTATTTACATGCAAATGTTTCGATAAAATAATCATAGTGTTTACTTCTAAGTTAAAATTCTTGTAAATTTAACTTTCTAATTCTTTTTTTTTTTTTGAGCCAGAGTCTCACTCTGTAAGCCAGGCTGGAGTGCAGTGGCATGCACACAGCCACCACAGCCTCGGCCTGCTGGGCTCAGGTAATCCTTCCACATCAGCCTTCCAAGTAGTTGGAACTACAGGCGCGTGCCACCACATCCAGCTAATTTTTTGATTTATTGTAGAGACGAGGTCTCACCATGTTGCCCAGGCTTGTCTCGAACCTGTGGGCTCAGGCAATCCTCTCACCTCCACCTCCCAAAGTGCTAGGATTATAGGCGTGAGCCATCACACCTGGCTATTTAACTCTTAGCTAACATTTTGTAATTTGATCTGACCAAATATAAGTGAACAGTTACCTAAAATTTTAAGTTAAAAACACACATATTTGATTTAATAAATGTAATCAGAGTACTCCGAATCCTTCAGCTTTCACATTTTTAAAAAACATCTGTTCTGAACAGAACAAGTGAAGCATCTATCCCATCAAATATTGCAGGTCTGGTACCCTCCTCAATATTTCCCAGAATTTCTGGAAGAGCTTATATTCTCTTTTGGCTTTTTTTGCTCTTAATTCACACTAGTTCCTCGGTTCCATTTTCTTGACCTTTGGCTCCTACCTTTTGACCCACATGGCCCCTGATGGGATCCTGCCCCTGCTTCTCCATTGCCTCCAAAAAGACACTGTGTACAACGGACTGCTAGGGAGGTTTCAGGAATCTTAGAGTGGGTACAGCTTGGAACAAGGGACAACTTCAAAGTCAACATCAGAAATAATTTTTCCAAAAATAGTTTACTAGTCACTTTCTATCACAGGGCGCATTTTGCTGGTCACAGTCTGCCTAATAGCCCTAAAGTGCTTAAATATTGCTGGCCCTTCTTCAATAGCTGGAGAGCTCATCCCCTCTCTTTTCCAAGTTTCCAGGGCCTCTGCAACCTGGGAGATACCCAGAGCCAACTCCCAAATTCCTTCTCACTTATTAAGTAATCTAGACTCATTTAAATTTCCCCATCTAGATGAACTTTGGGCCTCACCTTTTACAACCTGTGAGTGTGTCTTTGGGTTATCCTGTACCCTGACCCTCAGGATAAGAACTGGTACAAGCTTTGATTTCTGGAGAAAAAAATTATATTCTTGGTGATCAAATTCTTAAGCAGAGTTTTTTTTTTTTTTCCCTATCCACAGTCTGTTAGCGAAAAGGTATAGTTTAAATTTATTCTCCCTGCTTCAAGAATGAGAATTGATTTTTGTGTTGTTGCTGTTGTTTTTCTTCCTGTTATATAAAAATACTACTAATAGCTACTACTTTCTAGTATACTTTATAGTTCGTATCAAACATTTTACTGTGTGCCAAGTACAGAGGGCTATAGATGCGTTTATTACATTTAACCTTTACAAACATCATAAGAAGTAAGTACTGCTTCTACACCTCAGTTTACAGTGACTGGAGTTAAAGTTCAGAGATTTTGTGGCTTGCCTGAGTTGTGCAGCTCATGCATGGAGGGATCAGGATGGGAACTTAAGCTTGCAAGACTCCAACTCTTCGATTTGAAGTTCTTCATTACATGGCTTCCTTAAAAGGACTGCCGGCTGGACGCATTGGCTCACGTTTGTAATCCCAGCACTTTGGGAGGTGGAAGTGGGAGGGTCACTTGAGTCCAGGAGTTTGAAACCTGCCTAGGCAACATAGCAAGACCTCGCCTCTATAAAACCAGAAAATTAGCCAGGTCCCTGTAGTCCCAGCTACTTGGGAGGTTGAGGTAGAAGGATCACATGAGCCCAGGAGGTTGAGGCTACGGTGAGCCATGATCCATGCCACTACACTCTAGCCTGGGTGACAGAGTAAGACCCTGACTCAAAAAAAAAAAAAGACTGTCTTGCACTGCACGTTTGGTACCATGCAGACAATATCTTCCAACTTCTTTTGAACTTATGTGCATATATTTAATAGGTGACTTCTGAGGTTTTGTTTTGTTTTGTTTTGTTTTTTAAACCAATTGGGATGTTATTTATAGGGAGAGAAATAGGAGAATGATTAAAGGGAAATGCTGCCTCTCAGTAGACCAGTGGGGATGCAGAGCTTGGTTACAATGACTCAGCAACCTCACTTGGTTTGCCTGGCATGCAATTACTAGGAACATATAATGAGGGAACTTCTTATAGAGGACAACTCTAAATGGACAAGGATGAGGGGAAACATCAGTTGTACAAAATTTTATTGTTGTGAAGTACTTACAATAAATAGAGTTATATAGTAACCTTTGGGTAATGAAAACAAACTTTGTTACATTAAAGCTTTCTTGGTAATGTAAAATTACTTGAAGTTATCTTTAATTTCATTTGGAACAGCTTTAAAAGTTATTTGCCAAATTTGCTGCTATTTGAATACTTTTTGATGATTTTCTATATTTGCCTATTTCTGTCCAGTTTTAAAATAATATTTGCAATGCTAGGATCTCTTTTCAGTAATTATGATCCCTTAAAGTATTTGGGTAACTTAAACAAAACAAAAAAACTAATGGGAATTTTGACTCCCAGGAATTTGGAGGTTGTTACTGATGTAATGGTGACATGGAAGGAAGAATAGGACAACCTTGTACTTGCTTCTGAAACAGATGTCTAAAAAGGCTTATATAAGAAAGAGACCGATGATCGTTCACAACTACTTGAATGTACTTACTGCTACTGATCTGAACACTTAAAAATAGTTAAAATGGTAATTTTTATGTATGCTATGTTATTAAAATAAAAAAGAATAACAATTGCAAAAAAAAAAAGAGAAAGATAAAAACTGCATTTCTAATCTTGCCATTGTCACCATCCCCTGTTAGTGAGATACATTTCTCCTGGGGACTTTCAGGAGTGCCCAGGGCTCTGAGCACTGGTGAATCTTGACTTTTTACATCTCGATACTCTGGTTTCCCCTTTAGCCAGTAAAAACATATAAAACACGTATACACAATTACATGAATTCTCAGTGGAAGGAAGGGAGGTATACAGAGAAGTATAAGATGAAGGTCATGTTCTCAAAGAGATGACAGTTGGATTGGAGAAGGCGTTTGCAAGTATATCCGCACACATACAT